>RJWH01007201.1:0-43362 GCA_004363575.1 Solenodon paradoxus | reverse complement strand
ATTTCCGTGAGGTTCTGTAGGGCCTCCGCTTCCTGCCTGCTCTGATCCCACCTCTGATGGACCTGGACTCTGCTCTCTAGCTGGCTTCACTCACCCGCAGGCTCCTGGCCTCTTTCTCCAACCTCAGCTTCAAAAGTTCTCTGTGAACTCTAGAGCATGAGGCTGATCCCTGTGGCCGGGACGGAGTGCCGTACGGAGGGAGCAGAATCCAGAGGCGCTCTGCTTAGTGCCCAGGGCTGGATCCGACCCCACCGTTAGCACCAAGCTCACCCTGCTCAGCACTGCAGTCCCTGAGGCCCATTTAAACCCACGTGTGTCCAGGGAGGGCGCCATGTGCTGCCGGCCCCGTGCATCCGCTCACCCACTCCGCAGCCTTGCTGTGAAGTAGACACCGTTATTAACCCCATTTCGCAGAGGAGGAAACTGAGATTCAGATGGGTCGAGTGACGTACCCAAGATCACCCAGAAGGTCAATGGCAGAGTTGGAGTTTGAACCATTCATTGCATTTGGGTAGAGTGCGATCCCGTTTAACAGTCCTTGTCTTCCTGAAATACCCACTTTTCTGAAGTGTAATTTACATGCAGGAAAATTTGTAATGTACGGTCCCACGAGTTATGACGTGTTATAACTGCCACCAGAGTCGACGTGTAGACCGTCCTAGCACCTCCCTGTTCCCTCGTGCCCTTTTGCAGCTAAGGCCCCTGGTGGGCCTGGCGCCGGCCCCGCTGACCCACTTTCTGTCTCTTTCACACTCGCCAGCAGTGTGCCTTCGCCACTTGTCTGGCTTCTCTCCCTCAGCCTGGCGTTGGGGTGCCAGTAGCTGCCCCTCTTTCTGATCGGGGTCAGAGTGTGTTTAGCCAGGCACCGTGAAGGCTTCTGGGTTGCGCCCCGCTTTGGCGAGCAGACTGGCTGTGAGTGCCCACGGACAGGGGTGCAGGTGAACACACACTTGCGTCTGGAAGGGAAGTCCCAGACTGGGTGACCCTTCCCTGCAGGGCTCCTCGGCTGTTAGTGGAGGCTGCTCCACTGCCTGGTGACTAAGTGCTTGTGATTCGCCTGCCGTCTTGCACAGAAAGCCACGTGGTACAGAAAGTCGGAAGCGTGCATCTTTGGAGAGGTCAGAGGGCTGTGCTCGGGGCCCGCAGGACCAGCTCCGGGGAGCTGCGACCCCTGCCACCATCAGTGATGGGGAGGCAGGGGGCCACCAGTGCGACTGCTGAATTCAAGAAGACATGTCTCCACTCACGAGCCAGCAAGCCCAGACCGGTCTGCCATCACTGCCACAAGATGGCCTCCTTTCCTTTGACCTCCCAGTTCTGTCGGCGCACCTGATTGGCAAACCAACTTTGTTTGCCTCCGGACCCTGGCTGCGGGGGCCACGCCTCGCGCTGGCACGTACGCATGCTGAGTGGATCCACGGCCCGGTCTTCCTCCTGGCTGTCCTTTCCGTGGACTGGATTTCTTTCTCTTTTATTTAAGTAAAAGTGCAGGCAGGAATGAAGGCAAGTAGAAGGCAGGCAGGCAGGAAGAGAGAGAAGGAAATATCTTCATTTATTTCGATTTAGTTGTTCACACCGGTTGTTCCCCCCGGACTCAGGACTCGAACCCAGGGGTCTGTGGCCTGTGCTCCTTCGGAGAAGAATGACCCAACCACTGCTCTACTGGGCGCACAGATGGAATTTCTTGTTTCATTTCCCCCTCTATTTCTTTGGAAGAGCTGGATGACATTTTTACTATCTGTTCTAGCTTTTTAAAATGTGAATTTTTTTTTTTTAAGGCAAGGTGCAGCAGGAACGAAGGTGAGCAGGCAGGCGGGCAGGCAGGAAGAGAGGACGAAGAAATGTTGATTTTATTTAGTCGTTCATCTTGGTTGTTCTCCCCGGCCTGGGTCACGAACTCCACGTCCTTGGGATGCAAGCGGACTGCACTTCGGCACAAGGCACTTCATCAAACAACTGCTCCAGCAGGGCACACCTGAATGTGTATTCTTAATGAGGCCTAAAGTGAATCAAGGTGGGCCCTGATGGAGTAGGGACTGAGCCCCCTGCCTTTGGCGACCGCAGTTCACAGACATCCCAGGGCCAAAGGGGAACCGTCAATGTGACTAAACAAATAAACACATGCTTCTTCCTCCTCTCTTCCTGCCTGCCTGCCTGCTCACCTTTATTCCTGCCTGCACCTGTCCTTTAAGCAATTAAAATAGGGTGTACCCTGCGGAGCAGCATTTGGGCCAATCTTCTCCGAAGGAGCGCAGGCCACACACCCCTGGCTTTGAGTCCCAGGTGCAGGGGGAACAACCAGTGTGAACAACTAAATAAAAATAAAATGCTTCTTCCTCCTCTGTCTTCCTGCCTGCTTACTTGTTTTCATTCCTGCCTGTAATTTAAAAAAAGTTAATTAACAATGAGTGAATCAATGTCTCTGTTTGGTGGCTTTGTCCTACAGCCACAAATTCTTCAATGCCCCGATGGCGCTACTTCTCCTCCTCTCGGGTGTGACTTGGACTTGGTAGCTCTGCAATGAACAGAGCGACACGGAACTGATGGCATTAATTTGCGGAGCAGGACATGAAAGCTACCGCAGCTTCCTCTGTGTCCCCTTTCTCGGATGACCTTCTGAAAGCCGCCGGCTGCCGTGTTGTGAGGACACAGCCCTGTGGACAGCCTGCTCTGCGGCCTTTCTCACTGGACCTGACCGCCCCTGCTCTTCATTCTGCTAGCACTCTGCCTCACTCACCCGTGGCCCCAGACCACACCCCAACCTCACCATCTCGACTCCTTGTGTCCAGAGACCTTTCTGATCTCACCTCAACCTCCCTCTCCCAGTTGTGCCTGACAGGCGTCATGATCTGCCACAGAACTGTACCAAACGCCAACTCTCCAGGCACAGCCCTCAGTCCGCCCCTTCCCGTTCTCCACCATCCTCCCTCCCAGCAGCCCTGCAGTTAGACCACACACAGCTGTCCAGTCTGGACCACCGTGCCCGATCTCTCAGACCCCGCCTGGCCTTCCTCTGTTCCGGAGCCTGCCGACACCCCATCACGTGTCTCTTCCACATGCCTGGTACCTGCATGCAGGGGGGTTTGTGTAGGAAAGAGGAAGACAGTTTCATTAGTCAGGGTCTCCAGAGACACAGCCAGTACGAGGTGTGTTAAGACACTTATAAGGAATTGGCTCTTGTGACTCTGGACCTGACAAGTCCCACGATCTACAGCTGGCAAGCTTCAGACCCAAGAAGGCTGATGGGATAAGTTCCAGCCAGACAACCCAGTTCAACCAGTCAGGCAGGAGCGGTTCCTTCTCACTCAGCCTTTTTGTTCGATCAGGTCTTCAAGGAACGGGATGAGGCCCAGTGACTTCTGGGAGGGCAGGCCGCTTGACTCCGTCTCCATTTCCAGGGCCGGACTTACCCGGAAACGCTCTCAGACACACCCGGAGTGATGGCGCTGACAAGGGCCGGGGGTGCCCAGGGGCCATCCAATCGACACGAGATCAACCACTGCAGTCACTTCGGACACGTGGACTGGCATCCAGGGAAGTGTGAGCTGGGATTTTCAGTAGCTCTTAGGGACCAGGTTCTCACCCCGCCCACAGCACCACCCGTGAGCACTGTGATGGTAACTCGGCCCCTGCCTCTCCTACCCTCTCCAACCACCCTCCGCGGCCCCAACTGTGGCCATCTTTCCTCCACCTCTTTACTTCGTCCTGCCGCTAGTTTCCACTTCCCCGGGCTTCTACTGCATCGTGAGATTGCCTCGTGAAACGTGCACCTTGCTTTTTCTATATGTCCGCGGGCTTTAATCTCATTGAGATTCAAATGCCCACGAGAAAGGAGCCAGTTGGTCCTAACACTCAGCATTCTTATTTGGGAAGAGCCTTCATTGCAGATGACCTCTTGTCCACGTGTTTGCTCCTTGTCTGAGCAGCAGAGGCCAAGGGCAGTGCAGGCCCCGTGATGCTCAGTCTGGCCCTCTGTCAGAGACTGAGCTTTGTGTCTCCCCAGCACTCATATGTTGAAGCTTTACCCCGCCGCCCACAGTGCGGCTCGATCTGAAGACGGGGTTCGAAGGAAGTCAATCAGATTAAGTGTGGTCGTTAGCGTGGGGTCCTGATTTAATAGCGTTACTGTCTTTATCAGAAAAGACACCAGAGCCCCCCATGTAAGGACTCAGTGAGAAGGTGAGCATCTACAAACCTAGACTAAACCTTCAGCAGAAACCAGCAAGGATGTCATCTGGGACTCGCGGCTCCCAGACCTGTGTTTCAGTCCTCAGTCTGTGGGTTTCGGTTGCTGCCTGAGGCAGCCTGAACGCCACTGAGGTGTCAGTCTCTGGGTGGCTGTCATTTGACTCGACGTGGCTGGAACTAGAGAGGACTATGCTTAGTGAAAGAAGTCAGAAGAAGAAAGATGACCTCACTCATAGGTGAAGTGTGATCGGACAAAACAGAGGGACAGATGAAACAAAACCAACCCTTGCACCCTGGCAACAGAACTGAGGTGACCAGGTGGAATGGCGGGCAGGGAGACGAGTGGTGGCGGAGCCCCCTGGACAGTGGGGAAGGACACTTGGTGACGTGGTGGAGGGCAGGGCGTGCTGACATAGATCTGAGGAATGGGGAACCTGCACATGTGAGCTTAGTTTAATGTGTGGAATAATTACTACAATAAAAATAAATTAGAAAACATCTCTGGGGGGTATTATATTTCTGCTCGGCCTTTCCAGTCTCACCTCCATCATGTCACCTATCTCCTTCTTTTCCTACAGACGCCCAGGTGTTGGTCAGAATTGCCCATTTGGCTCCTCTGCCCACCCAGGCTGCAGCATGCAGCTGGAGGCAGGTGCCAGTAGGGACTCCCAGCCACATGCCTTAGCCGGCCGCTCTCTTTTGACTCGGGGGGCATCCCCAGACTGTCTCCACGTACTGTGCACTTGGAAATGAAGGGGATGGATTGAACACACGCATTTACTTTCTCTCCTCCTTGATACCCCCCCACCAAAGAGACAGTAAGTGACATTATTTTGAACCCCTGGCCTGGGTCTCAGAACCAGGTCCTTGGGCTTTATATGGTCTGCACCTTAGCCGCCTCAGCCACCTGAGCTACAAGGATGTACCAGTAGATGACATTTTATTGCACAGATGAGTGAGATCATTTGCTGTTTGTCTTTCTCCTTCTGACTTATCTCACTGAGCATCATCCCCTCTAGTTCCATCCATGTTGTTGCAAATGGCAGGGTTTTGTTTTTTTCTTTTTTAAAGAAAGGAAGGAAGGAGGGAAGGGTCGGGAGAAACATTTTTATTCATCTGTTTCCTTCATTTTGCTGTTCCCTCTGGTCCCTGAGTCTCAAATCCGGGTCTTTGGGTTTTACATGGTCCACACCCCAGCTGTTGGCTTAGCACCTGAGTCACCAGGGCACATTATTTTTTTTAAAGAGAGGAAAGAAGGAAGAAAGAAAGACAAGAAGAGGAGGAGGAAGCGCTTTTATTTATTTTTAAAGGAAAGATATAGGAATGAAGGAGAGCAGAGGCAGGCAGGCAGGAACAGAAGGGAGGAAGAAACATTTATTTATTCTTCTTTAATTGTTCACATTGGTTGTTACCCCAGACCCAGGTCATAAACCCAGGTCCTTGGTTGTTTGTGGACTGTGCCAGTCAGAAGTGGCCAATCCAACCAATAACCACCAGGGTGCCTTTTATTTATTTATTTTTTGGCTGTCCCCCCGCAACCCTCACACTAAATACAAGTTACAAACCCGGTCCTCGGGCTTTACATGGCCTACGGCCCAGTCACTGGCTGAGCACCTGAGCCACCAGAGCAGGCCCGATTTTACCTTTTTCTGCACAGCACAGCTTCTCTTGTTGGGCACGCAAGCTGTTTCCATTTCAGAGTAAATGACTTGAAAAACGAAAATTTCCAAAGACAAAAGAATGAAAAATACAAAGACAAAACAGTTCACTGGGCAGTAACCGCTGTGCAGATCCCAGTGGGAGCACTGGGGCTGCAGAGAAGGAAGTCTGTCCTTTGGGGAACGCCGGCAATGATTAGGCATTCCACAATGGAAACAGGACAAACAGAATATGTTTGTACCGACAATGTGGACATGGGATCACCACGTGCCACCATCCCAGACTGAAAAGCAGGTCAAGAGAAAGGAGCTAAGGGAGCACGTCGGGATTCTCCCATGACACGTCACCTGCAGGTAAGCCATGGTGGACAAGCTTGCTGCTTCCTGTCTGCGATGGAGGATCCCAACCGAGGGTCACAAGCCCTCTGAGGGCACCTCAGTCATGCGGGAAACAGGACTTTGAGGAACTAGAAATCTTGTCTTAAAAACTCCTTCCCTTCCTCAGAGAGAGAATAGAATTTGAGTATCTCCATCACAGAAGAACCAGATGCTTAAAAAGAGAAGCAAGCAGAAAAGGACAAGAACTTTCTGTGATAATATAAATTGAAAAGGCGATAGATGGATCGTTTGCTTCGGCTTAGAATGCTGAAAGTTGCAAGACATCACTTCCACTGGAGCTGCAAAAAGCTTGAGAGCTTACAAAATCATGGGCTTTTTTCTCTTAAGCCTGTCCAGGGAGCAGGCATTGTCAAAAGAAATTCTTAAAAATGACAGATCCTTTCCCAGCCCTGCTTCTCTCTTCAGTGGAGCAGCAGCCTTAGCCTGGTGTCAGAAGAAAAGAGAGGAACTCCTAACACGTGTAAAGGGCATGCGTGAGATGGCATGACAGTTGGAATCTCTAGGGGTTTCAGACTCTTTTCCATGGGTCTGCACCAAGAAAGCCTGGACGCAGGACACAGATTCAGACTGGAGATTCTCAATAAGGTATTGGCGCGCTTGCAGTGCTAAAATCGGAATGCGAGGCAGGAGAGTGGAGAGGAGCCCAGGGCAGAGCCCCTGCGCTCCCGGCGCTGGGGAGGAGCAGGCTAAAGGACCCCGGCATCTGCTGCCGTCTTGAGGTACAGTAGGAGGACAGACGCGGACAGAGAACACCTTCCAGGCACCCAGCGCTCTAGTCTGAGTACAAAACAGAAGCCCGCTGCGGCCGGAGTTGAGGCAGAAGGCCTGAAGAACATTCCCGGGCACGTGTTCCTGGATCTACACGAGCCTAACGTAGAGTAGACTGACAGCAAATCCTCCAGGCACTCAGGTCACAGGTCCTGCTAAAGAGCAGGTCCTGACCATACATGAAACCGTCCGAGATCTGTGGGGAACTGATGCAGCTGAACCGAAAAGAAACCTCAGACACACAGAACAGATTGACTCAGAATCACCTTCAACACATACACACACACACACCACACACCACACACACACACCACACACCACACACACACCCCATACACACACACCACACACCACACACACACCCCATACACACACATCACACACCATACACACACACCCCACACACACACCACACACCACACACACACACCACACACCACACACACACCCCACACACACACACCACACACCACACACACACCCCACACACACACACCACACACACACACACAGGTATGTCCTCTTTGAGGCACAGATGCGATGCATCATACTCCTTCCTGAGATACCATGTTTGACAGGCAATAAAAATGAAAGCACATCTCTGTCGCTCAGGCCTGAAGGTTCAGGCCATGTCGAGTTCAAGAACCCAGATTTGAGCACAGGAGCCAGGACTGAAAAAAAAAATAGATACATGTGAAGAAGCAAGGAAATATGACTCAATCAAAGAGGGAAAAATTGGAGCACTCTGGTGGAGTAGTGGTTGGGTCAGCTGCTTCCAACTGGACGCAGTCCATACAAGCACCTGGGTTCCCGACTCGGGACCAGAGGAAACAACTAAGATAAACACCTAAATAAAATAAAGAAATGTTTCTTCCTCTTCTCTCTCCCTGCCTCCTGTTTAACCACTTTCATTCCTGCCTGCACCTTTCCTTTAAAAGATATCTTATAGAGGAAAAATACCAATAAAACTAGAGCAATAGAAGGCCCACATGTTGGAACTATAGGACAGAGACTAACAATAACTATGGCAAATATGTTAAATAATGAAATGCAAAAAGGTATGGAAAAAGAGGGAAATTTCAATCGAAGGTGAAACTATTTAAAAGAAAAAAATAGAAATGAAAACTATAATAACACAGATGAATAATCTGGCTGAATTTATCTGCAGACTAGACATGACAGAGGGATGAATCAGTGAACTTGAAGACAGGTAAACAGAAATAACAAAACAGAGCATCCGAAATCTTTGGAGCAATATCAAATGGCTTCACATATGTGTAGTGAGAGAGATAAGTCAAAATAAATATTTGAAGAGATGGGACCCAATTTTTTTCCAAAAGTCATGAGAGACATTGTCAATCCAAGGATCCCAAAAGCTTAGAGAACATTAAAAACGACACACAGACACACCCTGGTCGAGTCGTGTGGGGTCTGGCCAAGCAGAGTCCACGTACGTCCCAAGGACCGGGCTTCATGGCCTTGGGTGACTGCAGCAGGCAAGACGAGCAACTAAATAAAAATAAGTGGAAATGCCTTTTGTGCCTGTCTCTCATCCTGCCCGCTTGCCCACACATCTTTAATCCTGCCTGCAGCTTTCAAAAAAAAAAAATAGATAAATGCAAAGAAGACTCCTCCTAGACCTTTCATAGTCAAACTGCCGGTGTGAGGGAGGACTCTGAAAGCAGGGGACAGTAGAAGTGACAGCAAACTTCTCATCTAAAAGCAAGAGACCAGAAAATAATGGAATAACAGCTTCACTGAAAACATTTCAATCTCAGTCTGAAAGTCTCTATCCAGTGAAAGCAGGCTGCAAACATCGAGGCAAAGCAAAGCATCCACAAGTGAGAATGAAGGAAGAGTTTAAGTTGAGGAGACTTGCAATAAAAGAAATGCCCAAATCAGTGTTGTAGATGGAAGAGAAATCACACAAGACTGAAGAAAGAAATGAAAAACACTAGAAAAGTAAATACAGATGACTATCTACTGTCTAAAGTAAAAAAGAAATGAAATACGGAGTTATTTTTCTGCATATTTGGCATAAAAAATAAACTATGCCAACCCGAACCCAAGGGGGAGGGGGAACCTGTGGCAATTGTGCTCTTCTTGACGATCTGCTGGAGCCGTCTGAGGGCAGAATGTGCTAAGTTGAAGAAACAAATTGCAATCTCCAAGCTGCAATTAAAACACAAAAAGATTTATAACTAGAGTCAGCAAAGATGAACTGCTAAGAGTAAAAAATCATGTGCCCTCCCCCCCAATAAAAGGCGGGAAAGGAGAAAAAAACAAAATGAGTGGAACAAATACATAAGACAAACACTAAACTGGTGGACTTATACTCAAAGACAAAGACACCAATAACGATTTTCAATATGTTGACTAAATGGACTAAGACTCTTCCAGTTTTTCCTGCATAAACATTGCTCCAAAATTTAGTGCCTTCAAATAAAGACAATCCTTTTCTTGTAGTTAATGGCTTCTATGACCAAGTATATGAAAAAGACACTCTTCCCAGAGCGGAGCACAAAACCGCCCTGTCACCCAGTAGCCGCACTCCGAGGGGGTCTTCAACAGCTCCGAAAACAGGGGCTCACAGCTACTTCCACATCGACAGCCCTAGGGGCACGGCCCCCGGTAGCCAAAAGGCGCAGACTCCAAATGTCCGTCACCAGACGCGTGAGCAGCAAGAGTGGTCTTGTCATCCATCAACTGCCGCTCAGTCGTGGCGAGAGCGCTACCGGACAATGCGGGGGAAGTGTGAATGTGCGATGATGAGTGAGAAGGAGGACACAAAGGGACAAATATTATGAGAGGCCATTTCAATGACATATCTGTAACGGTCAAACTCAAGGACTTGGGAAGCAGGTGACAGGTTACCAGAGACTGAGGAGAAGAAAGAAGAGTTATTGCTTAATGAGCACAAAGCTTCTGTTTACGGGGATGTGCGTTTTTGAATTTGGGAAACAGGGAACAGTAATATCCAATAACATCATGAATAGACACGTTTTTTACAATGGAAACAATTTGGGAGCCCGCCTGGTGGAGTAGTGGTTTGGTCAACTGCCTCTGGCTGAAGTATAGTCCGTGCCCATCCCAAGGACTTGGTTTTGTGTCCCAGGCCGGGGAGAATGACCAAGATGACAAAATAAAATAAAAAAAGTGCTTCTTCTCTTCTTCCTCCTCTCTCTTCCAGCCTGCCTGCCTGCTCGCCTTCATTCCTGCCTGCATCTTTCCTGCAAGAATTTGGGAAGAGATGCACTGGGCTGTCCTAGCTGAGGGTTTTCTGCGTGGCTGCTGTCGGCCAGGAGCTGAAACTGGAGTCGTGTGACGCTGGTCTCCCTCCTCACGTCCCCAGAGTCCACCGCCGTGCTGTCTCGGCGAGGGCTGGAACACGCGTCTGGGAAGCCTCAGGGCAGTCACGCTGCTTAGGTGGCGGCTACAGACTGGAGGGCTGAGCATCCCTGCTAATGGGACAGTGGCATTGTCTTCTGACCAGACTCAAATCAAACGACATCAGTCTCTCACTCCCTGTTCTTTGCAAGCTGGCCCAGACTAGGGCCAGGGGGTGGGGCAAATTCTGCCTCCTGACGGGGAAATGGCAAAGTTCCAGAAGAGCATGTGGGACGGAGAGATTGTTGGGACCTTTGAAAACCACAAGCTGCCAGACGTGGCCGTTCCAAGGCGGAGAGCGCCAGCTTTCCCCAGAGCTGCGTGGTCTCGCAAGAGGCACACTTCTAAGCATGAAGACACAGATAAGTTGAAAGGAAAAGACAGGAGAAAAGATAAGCTGTGCTCACACGGTGTATAACAAAGCTGCTGTGGCTGTGTTACCCTCAGCGAGAGCAGAACTCAACACAAAGTGTTACCAGAGACAAAGAGGGACGTTTCATCATGGAAAGGGGACGAACAACCAAGAAAATACAATCTTTTTTCGAGGAAGGCAGGAAGGCAGGAAGGAAGGAAGGGAGTTAGAGGAGGAAGCATCCTTTTCGTTTATTTGTTGCTTATTTTGGCTGCCCCACTCCCACCCCGCCCAGTTCATGAACCCGGTTCCTTGGGTTTTACATGGCTCACACCCAGCCATCTCAGCCGCCTGAGCCACAAGGGTGCACCCATATAACCATTTTAAATGTAACCTAATAACAAAGCTCCCAAATACATGAAACAAAAACTGATAGCGCCCAAGAATTCAAGCAACAGACCAATATCCAAACACAGCCAGAGGCTCTAAGATCCCTTTCTCAGTAATTGAGAAGACAAATGGGGAAAAATCAGTAAGAAAATAGAAAATTTCAACGACATTAGCAACCAAAGAGTCTAATTGATGTTTATGGACTATACCCAGCATTCTGGGCAGTTGAACAAGACTGAAATCACAAAGCCAGAAATCCCAGGATGCAGGATTTCTGGGCACAATGATGATGAATCAGAAATTCGTAACAAAAAGATGTGTAGGAAGCTGCCAAATATTTGAAAATTAAATATACACTTGTAAATAACCAATGGCACCAAGGGGGAAAATCACCAGCTAAACTAGAAAAAATGTAAAAACACAAAATAGCAATGAAATAAATGATGAGCAGAAATGTGTAAGAGTCATTACTTATATTAGAAAACGTGGAAGGTTCCAAATCAATTATGTAAGCTTCCAATCTAAGAAACTAGAAAAAGAAAAGCAAAGTAAATAAAAAAACGTGCACATGGGAGAAAATAGTAAAGATAAAGAAGTTAATGAAATAGAAAAATAAGAAAACAATGTAGTAAATATATGAAACCAAAATCTGGTCTTCGAAAAGATCACTGAGGCACACCCTGGTGGCTCAGGTGTTAATTTAGTGTCTGAGGCACAGACCACATAAAGCCCGGGGTTTAAAACCCCGTGTCAGGGAACAACCAGAAATGAACAAATAAATAAAAAGGCTTCTTTGTCCTCTCTGCCTGCCTGCCTGCCTGCCTGCCTGCCTGCCTTCATTCCTGCCTGTTTCCTTCCTCTAAAGAAAAGATCAATGAAATGAATAAACGTCTAGCCAGAGTAACCACAAAAATGAAAAGTCTCAATATTAAAAAAGGAAAGGGAACATTATTACTTTTCTTTCAAGCATCAAAAAAGTTATAAAGGAGTATTGTGAAAACTTATGCCAATGAATTCAAGAACTTGGATGAAACGGATAAACGCTACGAAAGATGCCAAGTACCCAGCTCATTCCAGAAGAAATCGGTCGCCGCGAGCGCCCCGTGTGTGTCACAGGAGTTGGATGCGAAGCGCTGCTGCAGTGAGGCAGGAGCAAAGGATGAAAGACAGAGATACTAGGAAAGAAAAGAAAGATACGCTGATTCAGAAATGACAGCTGCCGATGTAGGAAAAAATATTTTTAAACAGCAAAACTCGTAAGTGAGTTTAGGAAGGTGGTGGGATACACAGTCAATATTCAACAATCAATAGCCTGTCAATATACTAGCAACAGACCCTCAGAAACAGACTTTTACAATAGCACCAAAAATATGACCTACATGGGGGTGACGGCACATGTGTAAAACCTCTGCCTGAAAACTACATAAAGGTGCTGAGAGACATTTGAAAAACTTAAATATGTGGCAAGAAATACCGTGTTTATTGAAACACTGAAAGACTTGTTATTATTAAGAGGTCAATTATCCCCAAATGTATTTTTCTATAGGTTCAATATGGCAATGAAGATCTGCATTTTCTTTTCTTTTTTTGGTAGACAGTGACAAGATGATTTTCTTTCTTTCTTTCTTTCTTTTTTTTTCTTTCTTTCTTTCTTAAAGGAAAGATAGAGGCAGGAAGACAGAAGACAGCAATCACTTTATTTATTTGTTCTTGGTTTTCACCCTGGCCCGGGACTTGAACCCGGGTCCCGAACCCAAGTCTCTGGGATATGTAGCTTTTGCTCTCTGCCAAAGGCAGCTGACTAAACCGCTACTCCACCCGGGTACATCCAAGCTGATTTCTAAACTTACCAGGAGATACGAATTTCCTAGACTCGTCAAAATGACTTGGATGAAGAGCAAAGCTGAAGGGTTTCCATTCCCGTCAATCTCTACTAACGAAGACGGCGCAGCGCTGCTATGAAAAGAGGCAGATTGATCAATGGAACAGCATCGAGTCCAGAAATAGACCCACACAGATATGATCAATTTGCACTGAAGGTGCCAAGGTTCTTCGATGAGATGAAGGGTTCTTCTTCGGGATAAATGATACTGGGACAACTGGAGAGGCGGCCACATACAAGAGAAGGAGCCTACACTTTAACCTCGTGACATGTGCATGGAATTCAACTCAAAATGCATCATAGATCTCAATGTAACAGAGAGAAATATAAGCCTTTAGATGACATCCTAGGAGAACATCTTCGTGACCCTGGCGTAGACAAAGACATTTTGTAGGATACAGAAGACAGAAACCATGAAAGAAAAAAAACAAGGGAAAGATTTGACTTCATCCAAATTTAACACATCTGCTTTTTAAAAACGGTAACGTGAAATGGCAAACCACATGCTGGGAGAAAATATCAGCAAAACCTATCTGCCAAAGGACTTGTATCCCAAATAGATTAAAAAGAAAAATTTGACTACTCAATACATTGAGAGAACGCTTAAATATGAGAGAAGATTTCACTATTTTGCCAAAGAATAGACACAAATGGCAAACAGTGAATGGAAAGATGGTCACCATCATCAGATACCAGGGACGCACCGAATAAGACCCCAGTGGAAGCCCAGGAGCGTGGTGAGCGTGAGGCTCATGGCGGCGCGTGCGGGCGAGGATGCCAGAGCGAAGGGAACGCAGCAAGCTGAGCGAGCAGAAGGCGTGGACGGCAGGCAGCTCACCAACTCGGACGCGCTCTTCTGCGCCGCCCGGCTGTCCCCCTCCTGAGGATGCACTGCAGACAAGCGAAGTGTGTGAACACAATGGCTTGTAGTCATGTTCATAGCTCCGCCCTCACAACACCCCCAGACTCCAAAGAGCCTATGTGTCCATGAGCCGGTGATGAGACGCCTCCCCCAGCTGAGGACCCTTCGCCATCTGGGGCGCGGCCCTCCCCTGCTTGCGTACCTCCTGCCCCCCCCAGCCCTTCTGCCCCGACGAGGGGTGCCCCCAGTGGCCACTGTCACTGCCCTGCCCTACTGCACCTCAAACTTCTTTCAAAATTCCGTTCTCTAGGATTTGGTCCTCAGATAGATGCATGGTCTTCCTGTCGCGTTGGTCCACGTGACACACATTCACACGCACATGCATTCTGTCCCCTCTAATGCCATCGTCTGTCCTAAGCTGCTCCCCGCTTGAGCCCCTCTTCTAGCTCTTCAGAGACTTCGGATCCGCAGCTTCTCCCTGTCATGTGGTGGTGGGAGCTCATCCATCATAGGCGAGGAAGAGTCCTTTCCCGACCCCTCTGGGTTCTTGGCGGAGACACACTCCGCCCCACCCCCGTAGTAGACGATTAAGAGACGAACATCATACCCGGTTTAGTCACACGTCTACCTCCTGCGGACGCGGGGCAGACCAGGAGATGGCGCAGCCCCCGAAGTGTCCCGGCCACCTGCTCCTGCCAACGCAGCGGAAGGCTGGCGCGGGGCTGGGCGGGGAAGGCTGAGTCGGCCTGGCTCCGTCTCTGGGCCGAGTCCCTGCCTTCTCCCCGGACGGTCCAGAGAGCCAGCCCCTCTTCCCGAGCAGCGACGGAGACACCCCCCAGTGGAGACATCTCCCGGGTGGACGCCCTTCCCCACGAGGAGACGGATAAAAGTGCCTTCTCCCAGGCCCCTGAGCTTGTCCTAAAAATAAGCAGCTCAAAATACCCTGCTGCAAAGACATATTTGGGGGCGGCAAATTCTGCTCCCCTTCACATTACTCGCACTGCCCACAGGAGCCGCCATGCACGGCCACCTGGGAAGGACGGTGCGTTGGCAGCCACGCCCGCTGACTTCCGCGGCTCGCTGCCTGCCCAGGGCCCGAATGGTGCCACCACATCTGTCCTGGGTGGTGGCTCCAGCAGGCCACGAGTCCCGCCACCTGTATGCCACAGCCGCCCCTGCGGCACATCCACGCTGCTGCAAGCAGGACGGGGCCTCAGACACGGGGAACACCTCAGGACAGTGGCATGGGGACTGCTCAACTGGCCTTCAAACACTTTAGGGGGTCCCAGTGTCCCAAGGCCACTTGCTTTCCCCAAGGAATGGGGCCCAGAACAGTACCCACGTGGCATGTGCACCCCAGTGCCCTCTGGTCTGTGGCTTCGGGTCCACCCGAGGTCCCTGGGACTTCTGGCGCAGCAGGGGAGCTGTGTGCACCCCTTCCCTTGCTCTCCTGGCCTCGCTGCGCTACGGAGCCCTCCCTTTCTTCCTGGAAGTCCAGGGGAAACAGAGGGCGGGGTGCTTCCCGACGCTTTCCCCAGCTCAGCACCAGGGAGCCCGGAGTAAAGAGAGGCCTGAGGGCGGCCAGGGGCACAGGGCCTCCTGGCTCCATGGAGCCTTTCCCTGCAGCCGGCGGGGCTGCCTCCAGCCACCCTAGTCTGTGGCCCGGGCCTTGGCACACTCTTCGCCAGGGTGCAGTCGGCCAGTGATACCCACTTTCCAGACGGGGAAGCCGAGGCTTGCGGCCCGCCTTCCTCCCCACCTCGCCTGCCAGGCTGGGAGCTGCCGCTGTGGCTTTTCTCCATCCTCACAGCTGTCCGTGGAATCAACTCTTCCAGAATCTGGCCGGTGTGTCTGCTTTCTAGCGGTTCCACCGCCCTGGGAGGCAGCGGAAAAGCCGACCCTCCCTCCAGGAGGGTCAGCTAGAGTGGACAGGCACTGGCACCCCTGCTACCTCCAAATGTTTCAGCACAGGACATGGCGAACGTACATGTGTGTGGATGTGTAGGGCTGGGGCTGTGCTGAGTGTGTCCCCGCTCGCCCTGCACGCCCTGCTAGTCCGTCAGGAGGGGCTGGGGCGCCACCAGGCTCTCTGGCCAGGAAGAGGAGGCCCTGGCCTTGGCTGCACTTGGGCCTGGGCCGTGCGAGGCTGTTCTGGTCTCTAACCTTACAGGTCAACTGAGAAGACCAACAAACAGGAAGAAAGGGCCATTCCCCGCCGGAGCTGGGCGGCCTGGAGCTGGACAGCCTGCAAGACAGCCTGGGATGCGGGGCGGGCGGCAGGGGCAGAGCCTGGTGGGGGAGTGGGCGCCTTGGAGCCCCTGGCCGGGAGCCTTCCCTCGCGGGCCCTCTGCTGAGCTGAACTTGTGTCTGCCACTGTGGCTGGGCTGTCGCTGTCTGAGGATGTGGGGGGAGCCGAGCTTGCAGGAGCTCTGAAGCCCCTCTCTGATGGCAGGTAGCTGCAGGTGGGGGAGGAGGGGTGTCTCTGGCTCCTACCCAGCCTGAAGGAGGAAGTCGGATCTCCTGGGGCACTCTAAGCCCTGGCTTGACCCGCCCCACCCCCTCCCTTCCTGTCCCTCATCTCCGGTGGCCCTAATTGAGGAGGGAGGGGCCTTCCTAGACCTAGGAGGGCCTCTCTCCTGGACTGCGCCCTTGGGGCTGTCACCTCTGACTTGCCTGGACCGTAGAGGGACGTAGAAGCTCCGTTTGGAAAAACTGTGTGATCCTGACCCAGACCTACCCATCCCTGGCCTCAGTTTCCCCACTTAAGAATGGAACCACACACAGTGATCTCTCCGAGCCCTAGTAAGGTGGGCCCTGAGGGGGTGGGCCGGGGAAGACACTGGGCCGCGGCTTGCAGCTGGACCGAGCTGGGGACCAGCCCAGTGGGCTCAGGGCTCTCAGGGGCTGGGAGAAGGAGTCGTAGGGATACACCTGGGAGGAAGGGAAGCAGAGGAGGCCAGGAGCCTACTTCCCAGTGCCACAGGCGGGAGGCCAGGGGAGGCATGGGGGAAGGGGAGGAAGTCCCCTCCTGGGCAGGTCACTCCCATAGGCCGGGTTAGGGCGGGGCTGCGATGGAGAGTACAGCTGAGCTGTGGGCCACCTTTTCGCCTGCCACCACCCAGCTGCCCAGGAGTCCGGGAGCCCGGCCAGGTAAGGGGCTGTGAGGGGCCCAGGGAGCACGCCGGCCCCTCCTGCCCAGTCCCCAGCCCTCGGCTGGCATTCTCTCTTGACCAATGTCAGGACATGGGGGTCTCTGTCTGCCTTGAGTCTTGGGGGCCGCCTAGGTGAGTCTCTGGTGCTGTTCGTCCATCTGTGGAAACGCCCCTCTTTATTTTTCCCTGCTTTGCTGAGAAAGGCACGCACCTGCGCGCCAAGGTCCGTGTCTGGGTCGGAGGGTCAGACCTCCGCAATCTGATCAGCTGAGGGTGCCTGGTTTCTGTGACACGCACGCGGACACACGCGGGCGAGCACACACACACACACACACACACACACCCTTAAGTTGCCTGCTGGGAGGACCCACACCTCCCTAAGGGCCCCCCTGCCCCTGCCCCAGCTTCTCCAGGTGCTCAGGACACCTGTCCCGGCCCCTCCACGCTCATGGCAACCACCGCCTCTGGTAAGTTTCCAACCAGGGCCTCCCTCCATGCCCTTCATTCCCTCCATTCCATGAGCCAGCTGGGTCCAGTCAGGTTGGATGGAGCTGAGAAGCCACCCCCCACACCCCCGGCTTCTTCTTTAAAAAAGAAAAACCTGGCTCCGGGTCTGGAATCTGGGCCTTTGGGTTTTTTACATGATCTGCACCTTAGCCACCTGATCCACAGGGTGTCCCAAAGTTCCTCGTCACCTTCCTTTCCAAGCCGCCGCCGGGGAAGGGAAGGGGTGGGCCCTGCGTACTCCCCGGCGAGGGCAGCTGCCCTGCCAGCCGGGCTCCAGGCTCCCTGCAGGAGGCCCCTCTGGTAGGCCCAGCTGGGTGGCCACCCAGGCCCGGGTGCCCCTGGGAGCAGACAGTCTAACTCCCCCTTTCCCGCACCTGTCCAGCTGTGCCCGGGCCCCATTCCCACCCCAGCCTGCCCAGCAACCACAGCAAGCAGAATCTGCCGGATGAGCGTGACCCGCTGCTGGCCCAGGCAGAGCTGGCCCTGCTCTCCACGATCTTTGTAGCTGTCGCCTTAAGCAATGGCCTGGTGCTGGGGGCCCTCGCACGGCGGGGCCGGCGCGGTCGCTGGGCACCCATGCATGTCTTCATCGGCCACTTGTGCCTGGCCGACCTGGTCGTGGCTTTGTTCCAAGTGCTGCCCCAGCTGGCCTGGGATGCCACCGACCGCTTCCACGGGCCGGATGCCCTGTGCCGGGCTGTCAAGTACCTGCAGCTGGTGGGCATGTACGCCTCCTCCTACATGATCCTGGCCATGACACTGGACCGCCACCGCGCCATCTGCCGACCCATGCTGGCACACCGCCACGGAGGTGGAGCTCACTGGAACCGGCCGGTGCTGGTGGCCTGGGCCTTCTCACTCCTCCTCAGCCTGCCCCAGCTCTTCATCTTCGCCCAGCGAGACGTGGGGAACGGCAGTGGGGTCTTTGACTGTTGGGCCCACTTTGCTGAGCCTTGGGGCGTCCGCGCCTACGTCACCTGGATCGCCTTGATGGTGTTCGTGGCACCTGCCCTGGGCATTGCTGCCTGCCAGGTGCTCATCTTCCGGGAGATCCATGCCAGCCTGGTGCCAGGGCCAGGGGACAGGGCTGGGGGGCGCCGCGGACGGGGTCGGACAGCAAGTCCCAGTGACAGAGCCCGGGTGTCGGCAGCCATGGCCAAGACAGTGAGGATGACGCTGGTGATCGTGATTGTGTACGTGCTGTGCTGGGCACCCTTCTTCCTCGTGCAGCTGTGGGCAGCGTGGGACCCGAATGCGCCTCTGGAAGGTGGGTGTGGCTGGGGCCTTAGGGGACCCCTCAGGCTGGGCCATCGCACCCCTCTACACAGCCCCACACACACTCCCAGCAAGCACGTGGCTCACCCCTGCCCGGGCATGCCCACCCCACAGGCCCCCCGTTCGTGCTGCTAATGTTGCTGGCCAGCCTCAACAGCTGCACCAACCCCTGGATCTACACCTTCTTCAGCAGCAGCGTGTCCTCGGAGCTGCGGGGCCTGCTGTGCTGCGCCCGAAGGCGCGCCCCACCCAGCCCGGGGCCCCGCGAGGAGTCCTGCGCCACAGCCAGCTCCTTCCTGGCCAAGGACACACCCTCCTGAGAAGCCCGGGGTAGTGGGGGGGACGCCTGCCTGGGGCTGGCCCAGGATGGTGACAGCAGGGAGACAGAGAGCAGACATGGAGTGCGCTAGGGGGCGTCCTTTTCTCCCTCCCCCTAGGCCCCTCCTCCTCCCTCATGCCCCTAATAAAATTTCCAGCTCATTTGCCACCCAGCGGGTCTCCTTGTACTAGGGAAACGATGGGAGGTGGGTACAGAAGGACCCTGCCAGCCCCTCCATGTGCAGTGACATGTGCGCACTCTGGACACCCCAACACAGGTCGCCAAAAGCTGCTGAGTATTGGGCATCTGCTCAATTAGTAGGGGTACCCAGGAGTGGCCCCCTGCACCCACCTGCCCAGACCCCCAAGACAGAGAACTGGCTCGCATCAAGGACTCAACACACAGTCTTTATGGGTGGCCGCCAGCCCCCATCAGCCCCCACGCCCCTGGCTGACACACTGGGGGGCCTGCGCATCTGAGAAAGGCACCATGGCCGAGGGGCAGCCCTCACAGCAAAGCGGGGCCCAAGGAGGGGCTGGCGCAGGCAGGCCAGGTTCGGGGCGGCCTCAGCCTTCTCGGTAGAGGTACAAGCGCAGACGCCTGTGCTCGTTGTAGGAGGCAGGGGAAGCGAAGGGCCTGGGGACAGTGGCCTTCTGGGCCTCGAAGCCGGAAGCTGCCGGCATCTCAGTGAGGCTTGAAGGTGGAGTCTAGGCCCTGGGGGTGGGACTCTGAGGGTGAGGCGGGGATCCCAGTGCTGCGGAAGAAGCCTTTGCTCTTGCCTAGGCGGCTGTAGGCCGGAGGCTTCGGGCTGCGGGGCCCTGGGACCAGGGAGTTGGTGGGTGCAGGCCCCGTGCCCTGTCGGACAGCCGTCTTGCCCAAGAGTTCCTTAAACACAGAGTCCATGTTCTGCGCCACTACCTGGCACAGAGAAGAGAAGGGCGTCTGGTGAGGGCAGCTGCCTGTCCAAGCAATGAGCCACCCTGCAAGGCGACCAGCCCCTCTTGGTGGCCCTGCAGCTGCCATCCCTCCCTCTTGCTCCACGTCCCTCCTGCCATTTGTGGTGCGGCTGTCCCAGCCTCCTCCGGGGACAGCCCTCCTGAGTGGAGAACCCGGAGCCCCTCACTTCTTCTCGTGCCCACGCTCGGACCTCTCCCCCGAGGCCTTGGGGACCACCAATGAGCAGGGACTCCCGGGTTGGCGTCCTCCTGCACCTGCCTGACCTCAACTGCCTGCGCCCCCACTGCCAGGCTCCTGCCCCTCCACACCTGTGCGGCCCAGCTCGGCCTGTCCTCGTCTCCCCACACCTGAGACAGAAGAAGTTGGAGGAGTGCCCGGGTGCCCCATGGGACACAACAGAAGGCCAGGTCATCCCAGGATGCACCTCTTGTTCAGGCACCTTGCCCACTGCTAAGGCATCCCTCCAACCTCTTCCATCTGTCCATTTCATCCTCGATGGCCCACCAAGCTGCCACCATGTCACCACACGTCACCCAGCCACTTCGAGATGGATGCTAAGTTTGAATCCTGCTGGCAGCCCGTGACCCACAGCAGCTGAAGTCAATCCTACCAGATTCATGAGTGTGTGGTCCTGCCTCTGGGACCGTCCCTCCCACTTGTCTTCCCTCCCGGAGCTGGGGGCTGGGCCGGGGTCTCAGTCAGCAGGGCTGATGTCAGCCTGTGGGGCCCATAAGGGGAAGCAGGTAGCCCTCAGTTCTCACCTTATCCAGCTCCACGTGTCGCTCTGGGGAGGTTGGGACCAAGCAGTGCCATCTGTGTCCAGAGGGGCCCCCGGTCTCAGGTGTGGTACACGGCTCCAGCCTGCAGGGCACAGGCAGTGAGCCGGAGGGGCACGGCCACGGCAAGGATCCTAGTGCCATAGCAGGTCCGTGGCTGCTCCCCGGGGCCCCAGCCTGACCCAGCCCCCGCCAGTCGAGCTCTGGGCCCCCACTCACCGATGGCCGAACTCCGTGGGTGGGAAGCCCTCTGGACTGCCCACCAGCTCCGCCTGCCTCTCCGCCCTGGGGTCAGAGAGTGTCTGTTTAGGGTGCTGGCGACCGGTGTGCACAACTGGGGCCTCCCCAGACCTGCGGAACCTGGCGGGGGGCAGAGCACCGCACTCACCCCACGGGAAGTGTGATGTACTTGTGGGGAATGAGGCCCCGGGCTCCTGAGTGCTCGCCCCACCACCAGTCGCCGGAGGCCCGCTGATGCAGTCGCAGAATGTCCCCACGCTGGAAGGTCAGCTCCTGGGCCGTGCGACCCGTGTAGGCAAAGCAGGCCACAGCCTCCACCACCTGCTCTGGGTCTGCGGAGAAGAGGGGTCCAGTGGGGGCGGAGCGGACACCCAGGGTGGGTCAGACGCGGCCCTCTTTCCCACTCTCTCACCATCCTCCTGGGTCAGCTCCGGCTCGTTGTCGCCCACCAGGCCCTCCAGCTGGGTGTCCCTGAGGTCCAGCGCAGCGCAAGGTGTGTTAGAGGAGGGGAGAGGGCCCCGCGGCCCCACGTGGGCCCCGCCACCGGGGAGCAGGAAGCACGTACCCCAGGTCGGTGGCCGGAGGCGCCATGCACTTCTCGTAGACGGGGCCCGGCAGCAGGGTGGCGGCCGGGAAGGCCCGGCCGGGCTGCACGATGAGCGTCTGCACCAGCTGATTCACGCGGCCCTGCAGGGCCACCGGGTCCTGGCCGGCGGGCACGGGCAGCAGCGTGGGTCCGAAGCACACGGCCAGGTTATAGGAGTCCATCATGTTCTCATCGCTGTACTGGGCCAGGCTGGGGGCACGCCCGGTCAAGGCGGGGTCCCCGGCCCATGTCCCCACGCCCCCCGCAGCCCAGGACACACTCACTGGTTGAGGAAGGTGAAGAGATACCGCAGCACCACCAGCACCGGGCCCGGCAGCCGGGCCAGAACGCAGCTCACGCGCTGCACCCGCTGTGCCGCCGCCTCCAGCTCAGAGGCCGGGGCGCAGCGCGTGGGTGTGGCGGCCCCGGGGGCGGCCGAGCCCACCTCCAGCCCCGGCTCCCCCACAGCAGCCAGCAGCTCCCCGAACAGGTCGCTGGGGAAGAGCGGGGGCTCCAGGCTGCGGAAGTAGAGTTTCAGCACCCCCGCCACAGAGTCCAGGTCATGGGCTGTGCAGCCCTCCTCCAGCGGGTCCTCCCCTGCGGGGCAAGGAGCTGTCAGCGCGCAGCGGCGCCCCCAGCCCGCCCCTCCGCCAGGGCCGCACCTCTCTCGAAAGCTTCGCGGATCTCAGAGACGCGGGGCTGGGCGCCCGACACCCGGAAGATGCCCTCGTGCTGCAGGCCTGCAAGGCGGGAGAAACCGCTGGCACCGTGACCCCACCCGCCCCTTGGGATGGCCCAGCCGGCATGGGGGTCGCCTGCTCACCGTGGAGGTTAATGAAACGGACGCAGCTCTCCACCACCAGGGGCACCGGCTGGCCCGCGCTCTGGGGACAAACAGGCGTTTACTTCCCTGGGGCATGTCCTGTCCCGCCTTGTCCTTCACTTGCTTTGCCTGTCTCTTAACAGGGTGTTATCCTGGTTGGCACACGCAGGGCACCCGGCTTGCAAGCACGTGCTGTCTCGGTGCCATGAAAACGCCCGTCAACTCTGCACGCTGACCGTGAGAGGTAACGCCGCAGAAGTCAAACGTGTCTGTGTGAATAGTGTCAACAGTCTGCTGACTCTCTTGAATGTGTGCGCACGCTTTCGCATTGCTGTGCATTGTCTCCTGCTCTCTCTGCCTCCCCGTCCTTCACTGTCTGGGTCCCCGTGTCGACTCCCTCCACTCCTACCCCTGAAAGAGGCTGCCCAGAAGGGACACCTGAGCAGTGGTGGCCGTGGGGGGCACCTGGCTGGAGAGAGCAGACTACAGAGTGGATCTGCTCCCAGTCGGGGCACGAGGCAAAGCGAGTACCTGGATAAACTTCTCCATGTCTCCCCCGAAGAGTTTGTGGTTATACTGGGAGCTGGGGCGGGGCTGGCGGCTCCGTAGGCGCTTCTTCTGTGTGCACTGGGCCCTGCAGCGAGTGAGGGCCGACTCAAGGGAAGTGGGCAGGGACAATCGGAGGAGTTCGGGTTCTTCCAGAACCCACTGGGCAAAGCGGACAGTGGCAGCTGCAGAGGAATACACCGCGGAGCTGGGACCCATGAGAGAGCGGGGAAGCACTCCTCCAAACAAGTGGCACCTTGGGGAGCACTCACCAGGACACCTCCCGTTCTTCCTTGTCACCTGCGGAAGAGAAAACAAGGTACCTCTGAAGCCAGGAGGCCCTTGGCACAGAGAGAAGGTCAAAGGCAGACCCCACTGGCTTGTCCTCTGCTGCCAAGCAACCTCTCGGGGCCAGAGGGGCACGGGCTGGGCTGGGGGTGTCCACCTCGCTGAATGGCCTCCTGCAGTTTCTCGTGCTTGGCCTGCAGCTTGGCAAGGATGCTCCGTCCACTCAGGAACTCCTGGAGCTTCTGGGGAGCCCAAAGAGAGTCCAGTGATTACCTTGGACTCTCAAGTCCGCCCCGTGCCCTGGCCCGGCGCCCACCGTCAGGTAGAAGGTCTCCGTCTCTTGCTGCTGGCCCCGCCTCCGGCCAGCCTGCCGAACACCTGGGTCCGAGCTGGTGGACTTGAGGGACTCGGTGGACGGACTGGCCTGGGACGGGTCGAGAGTGTCCCCGTCGTCCAATGCCACTCCCTCCAGCAGGGCCTGCAGTGTGGCCTTCAGGGTCTTGTTCACCTGGGGAAGTGCAGGACACCAGGGAAGAGGTGGGTCAGGCAAAGGGCAGAAGTTCAAGCCAGAAGGGAGTGGAGGTCCCGGTCCGAGTCCCCATCATGGTCCCCTCCCACCACCAGCGCTCACACCTCCTCTGTCTCAATGGCCTGTCGGTCCAGGCGGCTCTGGATATTCTGGGCTCTGGGCAGGATCTCATCTTGAAGTTCCATCTCCACCCGGATCTCAGCCACCTACGGAGAGCAGCGTCCAGGCCCTGACGGCTGATCCTGGGACAGAAGGCTGGGGCGACGCCAAGATCCCGGGGTGCTTGCTGCCTTGGGGCAGATACAGGCGACCGCCCAGCCCTGGGCTCACACAGCCGGCTTCTGAAGAGTGCTCGGGTGCCCACCAATACGGGCACGTCGAGAAGTGTGCGTGGGGTCACGGCTGCAGGCTCGTGGAGCCCAAGGGTGGGGCCTGCACCAGTCTCCCTGAGCCATGAGTGAGGACGCCAGTGCGGCAGCCACAGACGGGAGCGGCTCCGACCGGCCGCTTCACTGAAGCGCCTACAAGAGGCTGATCCACAGAGAAGCGGAGACACGGCTCTGGGCAGGGGCGGGCGTGGCGATGAACACAAAGGGGTCCTGGGTTTCTTTTGGGTGACAGTGGCCCGGCTCTGCGAACATGCTAAAAGCAGTGCTTCGTGCGCCTTATTTATGTGTAAAGGAAAGGTGCAGGCAGGAGAGAGGCAGAAGAAGCATTTACTTCTTTCATTTAGTCCTTCATCTTGGCTGCTCTCTCGACCCCGGGTCTCAAACCCAGGTCCTTGGGATGTGTGTGGACCACACCCGGTGGCCTGGTCCACCAAGCCACTAGGGCGCACCGGATTTCTACCCTTTCGGTGGGTGAACAGTATGGGATGTGACTTCCGTCTATCACAAGAAAGTGGTTTATGGGTGCACATGTGTGGCTCGGGCGGATGAGATGCTGGGGTGTGGACCACGTACAGATCAAGGACCCAGGTTCGTGACCCAGGGCTGGCGGGGGGACCAAAATGAACTAAGTAAGTACTTCTTTCTTCCCTCCCTTCCTTCCTCCCTCTTTCCTTCCACCCTCTCTTTAAAAAAAGAAAAGAAAGCAGTTTATCTACAAAAAGAATGGTAAGGACGGCTGACCTGAGACAGCAGAGGCAGGGCCCAGCCAGACCCTCCTGGGAAGACCAGAAATAGACCCCCGTAGATGAGAACAACGTGCCCCCGGGGGCTTAGGCAGCAAGGAGTTCCTCCGTCGTGAACATGCAAACACCCAGGAAACTGACAGCAAGTTCAGATTGAGAACGAGGACTTAACTTACCCCTGGCAGGCCACACACGTGCCTGCTCTCTGTGCCCACAAGCCCACCATAAAGGGGTGTCCAAAGGGGAGGCACCTTAGGGATGGCGACAGAGCCAGACACACTCCGGTGGCATGGGCTGTGGCAGCTGGCGGCCCCGCTAAAAACCAACCGGCTTATGGGAGCCAGTGACTGCGCCTCAGGGTCTCAGGAGGTCTCACACGTGTGTTCCCAACAGAGAACTCACAGAACGGTGCGTCCGGGGGCTGGGGGAGGGCCCCGGGGTGGCTGAATGGGGCCAGTTTCCGTCTGGGAAGATGAGGAAATGCGGAGACACACAGACAGCTCAGCCGGGGATCTGCCATCCATGTCACCAGCCAGAAAAACGTCTCTCAGATCCCAAGGAGCACTGACATTCAAAGATGCCCTCGGCGCACCTTGGTGGCCTAGCAGATACGGCCCCCGGATGGAGTCCACATACATCCCAAGGACCCGGGTTCACATCCTGGGCCCAGGGGGACTGGGAACAACTAAGATGAGAAGTAAGATAAAATAAATAAAATGCTTCTTCCTCCCTTCTCTTCCTGCCTTCCTTCCTGCCTGCACTTTCCTTTAAAGAGAACATTATCAAATTAAGTGAAAGACAAGGCGTTCCCTCAAAGCCGCAAGAGTAACAGAGACCAGAAAATCACTCCGGAAAGGACGGGTCAGCTGAAGGAGGGGTGGGAACTCCCTGCTGATGAGGAAGGGAAGGTACTGCCATCCACCGGGGTGGCGGGGCTGACAGCTGGGAACGCTGCTGTCCTGGCGAACTACGGATGTCATGCAGCATCGACATCAGTCAGTCCACTTGGGACCCTGATGGGTGAAGACAAAACCAGTACACCTGGTCATCTTGTCTGAGCACCGATCAAAGCAAGAACTTTGTCCAGTCATGACAATGACCAAAGCTCCCTGTGTCCCAGCTAATCTGAGTGACCGCCGCTTCCTCGCGATGGGCAGCTCTAGCCTTCAGCCCTGCTTGCCACCTCCTGGATGAGATGTATTGACAGTCACTAGCTTCTTCCAAGCAGCCAATCAAAGCCAAGTGCCTTGCAGCCTCCCCTAATCCCCTGCCTCTGGCCTGCGCTGCGAGGCCTTCTGGCACCTTCCTCCTGAGGGGCAGGGCTGGCCCACCTGCCCTCGCTGCCATGTGCAGACTCGCTCCCCATTGTGTGGCTCTGCTCACACATCAAGGGTCCCACCCCGTCTTAAACATGGACGGATGGCCAAGAACTGCCAGCCAGCGGAAGAAAGCTCTACAACGGAAGCCATGGGTTAAAGTGGGCGTTTGAAATACTACAGAAGACAGGGAATTTAGGGACCAGAAGAAAACGCTGAGAAAAGAAGAATGAAATTTCAGAAAGACTGAAGAAGATCTATCTGTGCGACTAGTTAAAGAGGAATTTGGAGAACAAAACAGAACTCATAAATAAAGAAAATAATATGAAGTAAATTTTTAAGTTCCATATGGTTTAGAGGAGAGAATTCAAGAAATCCAGACTTAAAAGGCAGAGGTGGGAAGTAGGAACGTGACTAGGAAAAGTGGAGAACTAAGCCTTGAGGTCCAGCATCCAATTACAAGAATTCTTACAAGGGAGGGAAAAGGAGATGAAGGGGAGGAAATGATCAAAGAATAGTACGAGCCCCAAACCTTCGCAAGTGCCCAGAGCTGTGAAGGAAGAAGGATCCCCAAGGGGAGAAAGAAAGCATCCTGCAAGTTTCACAGAGAATCACAGTTCCGACACAAGGTCCCAGCATTTCAATGTCCCAGGCTTCTCAGCTACAAGACCGGAAGCTTGCAGACGACAGGGTGGTGTCGTTAACACGCTAAAGTGAATACGACGGACATCCTTGAGCCCGACGCCTAGCTAAAGGCGTGCTCATTGCAAGGAGAGAAGACAGACCTTTCCAGACCTGCAAAGTCAGGAAACAGCTGGGGAGGGAAAGCATCTATGCAAATGAGGGTGACAGACCATGAAAGAGGAAGATGCGGACTCAGGACAGAGGCTGCGGAGCCCGAGGAGAGAGCAGCACGTGACTCGATCAGCCCTGCCCGGTGGGCTCCAAGCAGGGGCTCTGACGAGAAGGGGGAGCGTGCAGATTGCCAGGGTGGGACAGGAGCGAGAGGCCCGCTCCAGGCAGGTGCCGCTTCGGCTGAGCACAGCGGTCCGCGCCGAACACGCCAAGGGGTGCACCAGAAGCAGCAAGTAGAAAAGAGTGAGTCAGCCGCCGTGAGCAATGACTGCCTTTTTCAACTGTCACTTTGGCCAAAAACAGATTGTAACTGAAAGCTCCACATACGCCCAGTCCCTGTGTGGTGCCCACTGGCCAAACCAGCCAAGGGAACAATGGCTGTGAGGCACGTTGGACAGTGCCTAGTTCTATTTGTCTGCTTCGCCGGGTTTATTTCCCCCGAGTCTGCATCGTGACATGTCTAAAGCCACAGAACAGTCGAAATTGTACAGGGACGGCCATCACCCAGCCGCCACCCGGTGTCACCACTGGCGAAGCTTTTGCTGAATTTGCTGGGGGGGGGGGGCGGCGGGGGTGGTGAGTGCTTGTTTCAATCAAGGGAGACTCGTCACCTTGAAGCCACTGAATGAGGGGAGCAATAAGCTGCAGTCAGGAGTCCTGACTCATCTCCCATGAAACGAAGGCCAGAGGATGCAAAGGTCTTGTGGCGACACGCGGGTCATGAAGGGCGAGAGGGGGCCTCACCTCATCCCCCTCGTGAGGGTGATAGTCAAACCGCAGCGGAGGGCAGAAGGCGGCTGCGTGTACCTCCAGCACCTTGGCCTTGTCCCCTGGAGGGTCCAGGGCCTCCACTGCCTCATCCAGGCTGCCCAAGCCTTGCATCTGGGACGCCTGGCTGCGGCTCTCTGCAGCGCTGTAGCTGCGGAGCACCTGCCCCAAGGCCAAGTGGAAACCGGTGTCGCAGCACTGCGGAGAGAGCAAGGGCACAGCTCAGGCCCAGGACCGGGGTGCCCGCCCCTGCCCGGCCCACACTCACATCCATGAGGTCCAGGACGTCATGCAGGTAGTAGTTGCTGACGGCGGCGTTGACGCTGGCCAGGCTCAGCAGGTACTCGTTTCGTGCTTTCGTGCACTTGACCTTGTGCTCCAAGAACTTGGCCTGACGCTGCTCCAAACCATACAGATCGCCAATCGCCCACACGCTGCCGGCCGGCCCATGCCTCCACACCCAGAGATCCCCGCAGGCCCCTCCTCTGCCCCCATGCGGAGGCGCCACCGTGCTGGTGGCAGCCCCTTGGCCCACCCCGGTCCACCTGGCGAGGGCCTGTGTTGGTCCTGTTGTCTCCTGGAGACTCATGACAAGGGAAAGGCCCCCCCACCCTGGGCCTGGGAGCATCAAAGCTCCCCCACCTCTGGGTTGGGGGTGACCAGCCAGGAGGAGATGGCTGAGCTATCCAGGCCCAGTTCTGCTTTGCCTGCTCGCTCCGTCCTCCGGGGCTGAGCAGGCCGCGGCTGGCCTTTGCTGCCTTGCCAATGGAGTCAGGGCTCTCCCGGGCCCTACTTTGCCTTCCCTTCCACACACCACTTCCCAGCAGGTCCCAGTGAGGACTGGGAACTTGTAGGGACTCAGGCCTGGAGCCCTGGAGACAGACAAGCCCACCTTCTCCACCAGCCGCCCTCCCTTCTTGAGGGAGCCCTTGCGGAGCGGCCCTGCGTCGGTGGTGGCGGTGGCGGTGGCAGCAGCAGTGCGGCCCGCCCGCTTGTCCTCCTGCCGCTCAGCTTCCCGGAGCTTGGCCTCGGCGTTCATGCTCTCCGTGTGATACACCTGGTATGTCTTCTTGGCCTGTAGGCAAGGCCAAGGCCAGGCAGCCCTGCTGAAGGCCATGGTCAGGCCTCCCCTCCTCCTCCAGCCCCTCTGGCACATGGATGATGTCATCACTCAGCCCCAGCCCCCAACACCCAAAGGGTTGTGCTTGGAATGCCCCAAACCCTGGTCTTCCCTGGGCACCCGATCCTCCTCCCTGAGACACGCGGTGACATGATAGCCTCACTGGTCGGGGCAAGCCCGCCTGTTCTCACCGTCTGAAGCTCTGACACCACCTTCAGGAGGTCCTCCTGCAGCTGCTGCTCCAGATCCTTACTCTGGTTTGGCGGGGTGGACAGGACAGCCTCTGAGTCCCTGGCTGGCCACCGTGCCTGCCCGCCTCGGCCGGACACCCACCTGGTGCCGCAATTACCTTCTTGACCAGGCGCCCCACGTCCTCCGCGATTCGACTCAGGCGCTGGGCCAGGGAGCCAGCCAGGGCCTCGCTGAGCGCCGCGCTCTCCCGACTCTGCTGCCGCGTGTGCTGCAGCAGCGCGGCCCAGCAGTGCAGGGGCGACAGGAGGGACGGCTCCTTCCTGCGGGCAGAGGGACACTCAGCCGGAGCTGGGGTCCCAACGGGCCACTGCGGCCACCCACCAGCGAGCACCTACCGGAAGCTTTGCTGCTCGCGGCTGCTGCCCCCCAGGCGGCCCCCGCGGCCTGAGAAGCGCTCGGCCAGCTTGTCCAGCCCGCGGGAGTACTCCAGCTCCAGCTCGGCGCGCCGCCGCATGAACTCGGCCAGCTCCTGCAGCAGCTCCCGCCGCAGCTCGCCCTGCAGCTCCAGGCTGCGCAGCTGCTCGCTCAGCTGCCAGCGCATCTCTGCGGAGTGACAGTGTCTCAGGCCTGGGGGACGGCCGCCCGGGGCTCCTCAGAGTGAGGGAATCAGTTAGGCCCAGCCGGCGGAAGACGGATGGCAGGCTGCTCCAGGGACAGGGGGAGTGTGCAAATGCCCAGGGGTACGAGGGAGCTGGTGAAGCGGGAGGGCTGGGGCCGTGGGTGACCCTGGAAGCAGACCCACGGCCTCCCTGCTGCCCTGGCCCCAGCCTTCACAGACTTTCCCATCACCCTCAAGTCATTTCCTCTGCCACTTCCTGCCCCTTGGGTGCCCAGGCCCCAGACAGGCCGTCGCCCCTGCGTGCAGATGCACAGGGCTGCTCCGGCAAGGCTGCCTGGGCGCTCTGCCAAGGCTGCACTGAACTTGCAGCCACAGAGGCCAGGCCCTGCCTTCGGCCCCAAGCGGAAAGGGCAGCCCCGCCGATGGCAGTGGCCGGGACTGACAAGAGAGGGGAGAGGGCACCGGCCTGTTTCCTGTCCCTAGTTTGCACTCCCAGGGTGCCCCACTGTCACCTCCTGGCAGAGCCACACCCCGGACCCCACACAGCTGACTTTTGACACCTTATCACTGTCTTGTTTGGCAACGTTGCTTTCCCCACAAACCCACGGCAGAGAACTGCCTGGATGGGCGGCTTAAGCAACGCAATGAAAATCCCTCTGCACGCCCCGCGGAGCAGGCACTGGGCACCCTGGCACAGAAGGTGGCGCCTGGGCCTTCAGACAGCTCTGGCCACGCACCCGGGAGGGATGCTCCGACTTCTTCATTCAGTGTCCCCTCAGTGCAAGGCACATCCTAGACATGGAGCCATCTATTGGGACAAGAGGGCTGACCAAGTACCCAGCTTCGGGGGTCCCAGATGGGGGACAGACAGCAGTGGACAGACACGCGCGAGTGTCCAGAGCAAAGGGCCGAGAGAGGCCCAGGGCAAGGCATGGTGGGAGCGGGGAGGAGAGGGGGTAAGAACAGGGACACTCGGAGCAGAGAGCTGGAGGTAGTCATGTGGGGACATCTGGAGGCAGAGTGTTTGGGCAGAGGGGAGAGCAAGGGCAGAGCCTCTTGGGGCCAGGGGGAGCTGTGCAGTGAGGGCCTGGGGCCGGGGAGGGCTCTGGCTGGACGCTGAGGGAAGGACCCCACTCCAAGTAAAGGGGGGTCGGGCTGCAGGCTGCCATGGGGAACCCAGGCAGAGGTCAGGTGACAGGGGGACGCCCAGCCTAGTGGGCAGCTATTGCCCCAGTCCAGGCAAGACAGTGGGGTTCCACCAGGGAGCCAGCCTGGGGGACAAGAGGCAAGAAATGACAGGCCCCTACTGTGAAGAGCCAGCCCCAGCCTCGCTGGATTTCTGCACCCCAGAGACCCGCAGGGCTGAGGTGGTAGCCCCATGGCCAATTCACATGCCCTCCTCCGACTTCCCTTGGGAGGCCCCTCCTGTCTCAACCCTGGGTCTCTCCCCTGACCCCAGGCGGCCCCCGCATGCCGCTCCAGGGGACTGGCTTAGGACGACCCAGGGTCACGGTCCCCACTTTCACTGGGATCACTGGGAGGTCTGGCTGTGCAGATGGAAGTGACATGTGGACCCTCCCACAGCGGGGCCTGGAGAACTCCAGAGGCGCCAGACCGCTGGCAGTCGGGCTCCTCGCTGAGTCAGCAGAGCATTCGGTGGCGGGGGGGGGGGGAGAGAAGTAAAGGCCCTTCCATTCCAAGAAAGGGGTCACCCTGCTCGCCTCGCTTACTCTGGGCATCTGCCCGCACTCCTGGAGCACCAGGCCCCTGGGCACCCTGTCTTCTGAGCGGCTGATCGGAGCGGCCACAAAGGGGCCAGCTGATTCTTCAGCCGGAAGCCAGGCCGAGTGGTTTGCTGCCACCTGAGGCCAGCTGGCTGGTGCCTCTGGGCTGTGCCTCCTACTGTTCTGAGCTCAGACACACTCCTCATGGAACCCCGTCCTGCCCTGTCCCACCAGGTGTGGCCCTCTTCCCACCCGCTGCTCGGCACAGCCTTCCCTTACAGCGCTGACTGTCGTTGAAAACAACCATGTCTTCCCCAAAAGACCCGAGTTGAGCTCTCAGAGGGCAGTGACCGGTTCTGTTTTGTCAGCACTGGGGCAGGGACCAAGCAGATGTAGACAAAACCTCTGGCCAAGGAGGGTGGGATGAGCATCTGCTAACTCGCAGAGCTGGGGCTCAGGCCCCTGACACTTCCTGCGCGCAAGACACACAGTCTGACTTCTGCAGCCTCCGAAGCACCACTGTGCTGACCTTTCAGAATTCAGGCTGTGAGGACAGCCACCCAGCTTTTCTAGCACGGTAGCGAGTCTCTTTGGGAGTTGGTGGGGGGAACAGGAACAGAAGCTAAAACTGTCGAAGACCCAGAGCCGACAAGGAACACCGTACTCAAAACCCCAGGTTCGCAGTTAAATCAGCTCATCCATGTTTGCTCATGGAAGAGTTTGCAAAGTCCTTTGGCCTCATGACATTTTAGGGAAGCGGGATGGGGGTCATTCTCTCCATCTGAGACAGGACGCGGGCAAGGCGTGGAGAGCTGCTGGGCGCCCGGCTGCCTCCCCCAGACACGGAGGACTCGCCGTTCATGGGTAGAAATTGTTTACACTGGAACGCGCGTCCCCGGGTTGGCAGGACCTTCACGGGTCACCGCATTCTACGTCTCTCGGGAGCTGCAAGTCAGGCGCCCTCTCTGAGCTCCGGCCTCGTCGGTCAGCGGACTGGAACGACTGACGGGCAATGTGGGGGTCCCACTCGGAAGACACCCAGGGCCCCCAGTGCGGGGCTAAGATGCTGCCATGTTTCCTCTACAAGCGTTAGCACGCCCGCGGGTGAGCAGCAGAGGCCTCGCCAAGTCGTTTGCATGCGATTTGCACAGTTCGGGAGAACTTAAAGCGGTCCCTCCAGAAGGCTGCAGAGCAGCCCCCTGAATGTCTCAGGAGCTCACCCAGGACAGTGACCCCGAGCCCCGAGCCACCTGAGGGCCCAAGGGAGGGCATACGGGCTGCTTTTCGGGCAAAGCCATCGTCGTTTGTCACCCCCTAGGTCCTCAGGCTCCTTTGGCCCAGCCCCAGCGCAGCAAGTCCAAGTGCCCCTGTCCTGCCAAAGTGAGGCGCAGGGTGACCCAAGGAGCGAGACCCACTAAGGAAGGAGGGGGCCGAGAGGGGGCAGGGGGCTGGACCTGGAGAGCCGGCGCGCTCTCACCTTTGACTTGCGTCTCATACTCGGCCTGCGGCCCGCGCTCCCGGCGCAGCTTCCCGTGCGCGGCCATGGCGGCCAGGCAGCCGCGCCGTCGAACCCCACTGCTCCCACGCGGCCGCAAGCGGGCCTGGCGCTGGGACCTGGGGCGCCGCCACCCGCGCTCGGCTTGGCCCCGCCCCGCCCCGCCCCCAGCGGGTTCCTGGCGAGGCCGGCGGGAGGGGCGGGGCGGGGCGCGGCGGCCCGGGCCCAGGCTGCCCGGATTGGGGGTCCTGGGGTCCCCTGCCGTCTGGGTCTTACCGCCCCCTGGCGCTGGGCGCCGGTCGTGCATCTGGGCTACCTTGCGCCAAAGCGCCACTGCCAAGCAGCAAGGCTGGTGTGAGAGCCCCAGCGTGCCCAGCAAACTGGCACCCCCATGTCCCCTGGCTACCCCGGCTGTCCCCCCACCTCCAGGAGGCTGTCAGCTCACCCACTGTCAGACCACACCCTTCGCAGCATGACCGACCCGCAATGCCCGTGGGCAGTGCCACCAAAGCTGCTACAAGTCCTAGAATCCCCCCAGAAGCCTCCTTCACAGACCCCCAGGGTACCAAATGGCACCCACCCTTCCCTGGCCACAACCCTGAGATAAGGAGGGGGAGTGCCCAGGGTGGGAGGAAGGTCAGCACCAGAAAACAGAACCGCAGCCATTGTTCCCTCCAAGCGTGGGTGGGGGTGGAGGGGGGCTGCGAGAAGGTTCCCCTTCTCTCAACCCCTCGGGGAGGAAGAAGCCTGATTTCCCCATAGGTGGTTACCACTTCCTGCTGCCGGAAGAGCCTGCTGCCTCCTCTCTTGCAGCTTGCACCTGCCTGTCCTGCCCCCTGGAGCAAGGCCTCAGCAAGCCTGGGGGCCAACCCGGGGACCGCCCTGATCCAGGGGTGCTGGAGTTTCCCTCTGCCCCTCTCTACCAACTCCAAGTCACAGATGGCAGCTTTTCTCCAGGAAATTGGGAGGGCAGGGTGCAGGTGGCTGGTGATGAGTCAGACTAGACAATGGTCTTGAGTTTGGTGCAGGGGAATCCCTGGGGTCTGGATGATGGGAGACGGGGGAGGCGGGCCTGTCTGCATTAGGACAAGGGGTCCAGGTCCGTGTATGCCAAGTCAGGCTTTAGCAGTATGGGCACATGTGACCTTGACCTGCAGCTCTGAGGGGGGGAAGCACACACAGGTACTTCCTGCCTTTCAGCTGAGCAGCTCTCTTGCCCAGAAAGGGAAAGCATCCCTCCTGGGCCCCTCCCCACCAGTACCAGGGCCTGGACTTGAAGACCTGGGAGCTGGCCAGACCCCAGGCCAGGGCTGGGACTTCCAGCAGCTGGGCTGAAGTGTTAGTTGAGCTCCTGCCTTTCCTGAAGGGTTTACACCCACACCTGAGCCTGCTCCTCCCCGCCGGGAATGCAGCGAACCCTGACACATCTTCCCTTACCCCTATTTCCCGGCCCTGACTAGTCCCCAGAAGCTCCTCATCCAGCCAGCAGAGCCAGGCGCAGGACAGAAGCCCGAGGAAATGGTTGCTGGACTGGCTTCAATCCTTACTTTCAAAGTCTATTGGACCCTTTTCTGTCTTCACAATTACGCCACACCCATTTAGCCACTGCTACAACCTGGAGGAGTTACCCTGGCTTTCAGGACTCTTGCTTAGCACGGAGGGCCTGGCTTGCCCTATCCTCAGCTACTTTGTTCCACATCAGAGAACCTAGCACCCCTCACTCTGCAAAAAAGTGAGGATCTTGCCAAACCTAGTGACCAATGGAGATACACTTGGTCTTGAGGGATGACAGCAGGATGGGTGGCGAAATATGAGCATGGAAGAGGGGCCAGAGGGAGGTGAAATCATGGCCTTATAGCGTCAAAGGTGTTAGCTAGCGGCAGGTCCTTACCACTGGCCACCAGCAATCACAGAGAACCAGACTGATACTGACATGAGGCTTTTACTCAAGTCATCCCTAACTTGGGGTTTGGTGACTCGCCTCCAAAAATAACCACACCATTCCCCAAGTGAGGCAACAGTTTTCAAAAGGGCCAAAGAAAAGGGATGATCCGAAGGGATGCAAGAAAGGGGGTTTGGGGGGGGAAGGTGGTGTCTGGAGAGGGCACAGGAAGGCCAGATGGAAAGTCCCAAGGGGATACGGAAAAGGGGATTTGGGGGAAGAAAGAGGCTGCCAATGTTATTACTACCCGCCTGGTGCCAGGCACCCTGCATCAGACGCTTGACTTCTGATCTTAGCGGGGGTTGTCCCCCGCCCCAGAGCAATGAGATTGATTCTAAGCACATTTCAAGAAATTAAAAGAGACAAAACCAGGCTTGTTATTTCTGTCAGTCATTGAATTTGTGATCTCCTTCAGAGTGAAACTAGATGAGGCAGGAGGGGCCCACAGGAAGATGCTGAGGCCTCTCCTATTCTCCTTCAAGTCCGCTTTTCTGAAGCTAACCACGGGGGTCTTTGGGGGTGAAGGGTGTGCACTTGTGTGTATAGCTTCACCCCCTGAGGAGTCGTCCCCGGAGCCCATCCCAGCCGCGGGGCGAGGGGGCCTGCTTGCTCACCGTCAGCCCTCCAGCCCTGGCTTGCTGGCATAGAAGCCGCCTCTCCCAAAGGCGGAGAAAGTGGGGGTCCCAAGAGCCGGGTGGGCTTGCAGCTTCCTTCTCTGCCACTCTCCCCCGCCCCTCGCCCCGCCCTCCTCCCCCCGCCGCAGCTCCCACCTCGGGCCCGGAACCCTAACCGTCTGAGGGCGGAGGGGGCGGGGAGCGTCAAGGCCCGCAGGGGACGCCGGGCGCAGAGTGCACAGGGCGAGCCGGGACCCGCTGCAGCGGCCTGGGGAAGGAAGAGAGCCGGCAGGCACCGCAGCCGCTCGGCAGGCTCCCTCCCACCAAGCAGAGGCGCGGCCAAAGCATTGCGCATGCTCGCCCTCCCGCCCCCGAACCAATCGGAGCCTGGGAACGAGGTCCACCGTGGCTTGCGAACCGGAAGGGACTGACGCCAGAGCCGAGGGCAGTGACTCCGCGATTTGAGCCAATCAGAACACAGCCCCGCCCAGCCAGCGAGTTAGCAGGCGCGCGCAGGCGCGTCTCTCCAACCCTCGCCCAAGCTCCAGCTTCCCCCCCCCACCCCCGGCCGTCTGCTGATCACGTGCGGGGCGCCAGCCAACCAGAACGGAGCTCCAGGCCCCGGTGACGAATGATTCAATTCTGCCTAACGGGGGAGCAGTGTGCCATCTGCAGCAGCAGGGACAAGGCACAGTGACAGCTCCGGAGTGCTGAGCTCTGCTGGTAGGTGGGCGGCCCAGGCCTCCTGCCCAGGGACCCGGAGCTGCCAGCGCCGGCGCTGCAGGCACAGGGAGGGTAGAGGAAAAGCCCAGAAGCGCCTGCATGCTGCTTGCGGCCACATCATGCGCTTGTCGGCACCCACAGAACGTAAAACATAAGCAAGCCCTGGACTCTGTTAACCGTGACGTACCAATATTGATTGGCTCATCAGTTGGAACAAATGTGCCACCACCTAATGCAAAACGTTAATGGGGAACTGAGGGCGGCACATGGCGACTTTACTGTCTACTCTGTTATCTAAAACTGCTAAAAAAAAAAAAAGTCTGTACCCAATGGTGAACATATACACAGGGGCTTCTATTATTGTGCCAATCCAAGTTACGTCAATAACTACTAACGCATAAATTAAAACCTGTTACTCTGACAACAGAATGGATGTTAACCAGAAAAGGAGAGCGGATGGGAGGCAGCGGAGGGTGGTGGGGCCCATAGAAACGTGGTGACTGGGCACCCCAGCGGTCTAGCAGACAAGGCCACTGGGTGCAGTCCACACACATTCCCAGGGACCCAGGTTCGAAACCCAGGCTCCAGGGGAACCACCAAGAGGAACTAAATAAAACAAATGCTCCTCCCTCCTTTCTCTGCCTATTTGCTTTCATTCTTGCCTGCACTTTCCTATTAAAAATGAGAAATGTGGTTAAGTTATATATCTGATAGACAGAGAACGCACACATCTAAACATGTATTATTCTGTAAATCAAAGTTACCTCAATTTTTCTTAAAAAAGCACATTGGTTCAGGCAGCTAAGGCAGAGGCCATGTAAAGCCCTTGGTCAGGGCTGGAAGTGGGTAGACACCACAAAAAATAAAGTCTAATTATTTTCAAATGCAGGCTTAGGTTAGGGAGTAGATCTAAGACGTGGCCGAACATAGGGTTTGCTGGTCTTCTGGATGCTCGGAGGGAGAAAATCAAGGACAGCCACCAGAGACTGAGCAGCTGAGCAGACGCCTGGGCCATTACCCAGACGACAAGCCTGCTGGACAGAACACTCCCAGAGCACCAGGGTCTCCCTCCCCAGGCCAGTCACGCCCAAAGCCATCAGACTGGGGAGCCCCCTCCAAAGCCCTGACAAAGCTCTTCCCTTCTACTTGGGCTTGGCAGGACACGCTGTGTACAAAGGTTGTGAGGTTCACGTCCACAGGGACAGTGGGCTGCAGAGAGGGGCACACCTGAATGTGCACACTCGCACACACACTCCCCGAGGCCACTTGGTGAAGTTTATTGTGAACCCTTGCGGGGCGAGGACGGGATGGGGTAGGCCAGGGCAGGGGAGCAGCGAGCGCAGGCTCTAGGAGGCCGAGTCAGAGGCCTCTGAGCTGTCCTTGACGTCGGTGCTCTCTGTGGTCTCGCTAACCTCGCTGAGGTCCTTGCTGTCACCACCGCTGTCCTCAGCAGCCAGGCCCTTCTCGCGACAGGCCTCCCCCGAGCTTGGAGGCGAGCTGGCTTTGCCCTCCGCCTTGTTCTCGATGGAGCCCAGCACCACGTGCCTGCCTTTCTCCTTCAGCTCCAAGTGCCGCCTCAGCTGCAGCAGGGACGGGACAGGGAGGGAAAGACAGGGCCTGAGCCCCCTGGCCACCCCGCTGGGGGCAAGGGGAACCTGCATCTGTCACTTGCTGGGGACAGGCATGAAAAGCCGCAGGGCCAGGGCAGGAGTACAGGCCCGAGTCAGAGACTGGGTTGGGTCCTGTCTGGGGCCTCTCTGGGTCTCGGTCCCATTGTCTGGAAGACGCCTCTCCCACCGGGTGGCACCGGCTCCCGAGGAGCTTCCAACAGAACCTGCTTTCTCTGTCGCCCACTTCTGTCTCACCCCTGAGCCTTGGGGCAGGTCACCGTTGTCCCCAGGCCCCCCAGTCCTTGGCCCCAACTCCTAGCACATCCAGGGCCTCCTGCCTGCCTGCCTGCCTGCCTCTCACATCAGCCTTAGGCGACAGAGGCTGCTTCCTCAGCAGACCTGCCCGGGCCCACCTACCCTGGCAGCCCCAGAAACGGAGGTGAAGGGGACCAGGATGCCACACGCCTCTGGCCTGGTGGGCTGCCTCAGGGCTCTGGGAGCTGCACTGTACCCACCACAGGCCAGTCGACTGCCCTGGCCCGCTGGGCTCTTACCTCATCGGCCATCTGGGTGAGGTCCCGCTTCATGGCATACGCGTCTTCCCCATCTGCGTAGTACTTGGGTTCCACTTCGCTGATCCTGGGGCAGGGGATAAAGATGACCCAACTCAGGGCAGAGAGTCAGATCCCCCTCGAAAGAACCCTTTTGGAGACAGCAAGCCCATTCCGCGGGACCTTCCTGCTTTCTCAAGCAGGCAGCAGCACCGAGGCCATCTACCGCCGCCCTGCCCACACGTGACTCCCAACCGGCCGTACTGCAGTTTCTGGTGAGCCCCACACTAGATTTAGCTGTCCCCTCCCGGCTCCCGGTCACTGCTGAGCACGCAAGGCCAGTTCCTGTGCCCTGCAGGTTGTGCCTGGCCCAGGCCGAACCTGCACTGCAGGTTAGCACAGATGCCCCGGCCTGGAAAGACCCTGCCAGCCCTGAGACTCTACCCACCAGAGGCATCTGCCTCCAGATCGAAGATCCCTCCTCAGATGCCACTGCCTTTCCCAGCAAACAAGCTCACTGCTCTCGGGGCCTCCAGAAGCAGCCCGGCCAGCTTCACGTTCAGGTGGCTTGTGTGTGTCCTGGGCACCTCGACTGCCTCGCAGGCTCTCTGTCCCATGCCGGGCACACAGGGACACCCACGTTCCTGAGCAGACCTGCTCTCACCCCTAGGACTCACAGGCTTCAGACCTGCCCCCTACTCTTGCCCGCGGCCCTTCCTGCCTGGACAGGCTTAGCCTTCTGTAGCCACCTTCTCCCTTCTCCTGCTTCTAGGTGCCTGGCCTCTCTGCACCTGCCCAGCTCCGGGCCCCTCTGCTCTCCACTCCCAAACCTTCACCACGATGCCTTCACTCGCCCTGCCAGCACCAGGCTGCCTCTTGCTGCAGACATCACTCGTTACAGGCAGGCTTCTCACCTCCACTGATTCCAGCTGCCCACCCTGGCCTGGAAGGCAGCTTGGCCCGCTCGACGTACTTACTGAAAGTTGAGAGTGTTGGAATAGAGGTGCAGCGCAGCCCGGTTACTGCAGAGAAATAAGACACCGCTGAGTGGCAGACTCGGCCAGCTCCTGCCCCCTCAAGCCATCCCCGCTTCCCCCCGTCCCCAGGTCTTCTCCCAAAGCCAGAGCTCCCCAGGACCCATATCAAGGCAGTGTCTTCCCCCCACATCCTGCCCTCAGCCCCAGCTTCCACCTCTTTCTGACATGCAGGGAGACATATTTGGCATTGAAGTTCTCGATCATGGCTCGGGAGGCCTGGTCCATCAGCTTCTGAGCCAGGCCGAGGCGCCGGTGCGAGCGCTTCACAGCCTGGCGGGAGAAGGATGGGCAATGCTGGGACCTGGAGCTGCCCCACCCCTCGCCCACCCCCAGAGCCTGGGGCCTACATACCAGTGAGGTGATATGTCCATGGGGCACGTCATCTGGATCTTCTTCCCTAGAGCAAGAAAGGAGGAGAGGCTAGCCGCGTGCCTGTCACAGGTGCAGGCATCCCATGGCACACATGGCTGCTCCAAGTCCCCTGACCTGGCATGACAACCAAGAGACGTGCCAGGTCACGGGACTATCGTGGAATATCGTCCAGTGATAAAAAGAAGTGAGACAGCCCACCAGAGAGCCACAGAGGAGCGGTGCCTACGGCTCAGGGAGAAAAGGCTGCATCCCACCCACGCCAACTGTGCAGGTCTGCAGAGGGTACAGCTAGGGACACAGTAAATGAGCGGGTGGGGGGGCAGAGCACAGGACGCTTTTAGCGGGTAAAACTACTGTCTGTGATACAATGAAAGCGAGTCCCTTTCACAGTGACTCAGCAATACTGTTTCATGGAAAGCATAACAAATGTACGGTGAGACATTTCCAGAGGAAACTAGGGAGAAGGCGGGCGAGGGGTCCTGCGGGAAGTCTATTTTCTTCTCCTTTTTTCTATAAAATGGTAACTGGACTTCGAAAACAGGCTATTAACTAAATTAAAAAAAACCAAGCCACCCAGCCAGCAGCCGCCAGACACGTGGGGTGTAGTAATCCGACCCCCCGCCACCAATCCCAGCACCAGGCTTGTCTCCCCCAGGGTGACTCACATTTTGGCCAGGACGTACCCCACAATCTTCCCATTCTCGTCCTCTGCGATGTAAGAGAGCTGGCGATGGGGGAGAAAGAAGTCAGAGCCCCAGACACCCCTAGGCGGCAGGCCAAGTACGAACTTGCCAGACAGGAGGCAGTCAAGGGGCGAGTGCGGTGACAGCTTCAGACCTCCCACCCACCTGGCTCGCTCTCCCGACACACAGCATCCCCTGCCCCTAGCCCAGGAGGGGGCAGACACAGGTGGCAATGCTGGCCCTATTCCACGCCGCCCTGCAGCTCCCTGCTTTGCGTGCAGGGCCTCACTCACCGGACCCCCGCAGCCCTCTGGGCCCTTGCCCACCCACTCGGCCGGGCCAGAAGCCGCCCACCTGGGGCCAGGAAAGGCCGTGGTAGAAGTAGTACTTCATCTGGTAGTTCTCGGGCAGGCACAGGAGGTTGCAGTGCTGCATGTTCATCAGGTCCTCCGGCTGCAGGGAGGCGGCGTGCAAGGCGGTCAGGCAAGGGCGACTAGGCCGGCCGCGCCCCGCCGGTCGGCTCATCACCCAGCCCCCGGCGGGCGCCGTGTCGTCTTAGCCCAGGCCTGGCCCACAGCCGCCGGGAAATCCCTTCCGCTCCGGGCATGAACGCGAGCACCAGAAGGTCCCCGGCCACCATCCCATGAGCCCCGACATCACGTACGGGGCTCCCAGCCCCGGGCCCGCGTCCCGGACGCCACCGGCCTCGGGCTCCAGCGAGACGAGACGCCGGGCCCCGCGGCCGCCCCGGGGCTCGGCCGCGCCCTTCGAGAGCATGCGCACGCGGCCACCGGGCCCGCTCCCACGCGGCGCGGACAGTCTCCCGCCCCGGCCCCTCACCCTCGCATTGCGGATGTTCATAACGGCGGCAGGCTCGCGGGTCCCAGCGGTCGTGAGCGTGCAGTCAGCTGCCGCCGCGCCGCTGCCGAAGTGACGCCGGGGCGGCGGGGCCGGGGCGGGGGCCGGAGCTGGGTCCAGGCTCGCGGGGGCGGGGGCGGAAGAGGCGGCGCGCCTCGGCCCGGTCACCGGCCGGAAGTGCCAGCCAGGCCCTGCCCCTCGTCCAATGCGCAGGCGAGCCTTCCGCGGGGCGGGGACAGGCACGCCCCCACGGGGTGGCCGCTGTGGGTCCCGGGGGTCAGGCCCCACGGCGCCCCCCGCCCGTGGAACACAGACGCGCACAGCAGCTCGGAGCAGGCAGAGCTTTATTGTGCGCCTCGGGGGCCGGGGCCGGGGCCGGGGCCGGAGGCGGGCGCGGGGCGGCTCAGCAGGGCGGCCAGCATCTCCTCACACATGGCCAGGCACCGTGGTACGTGGAAGCAGCCTGCGGGAAGAGGCGGCCGGCGAGTCGGAGCGCGGGGGACCGCCGAGGGTCACGAGCCCCTGCGGTCCCGACCTGTCCCCCGCTCACCTTTGAAAGGACCGCCCTTCAGGCTGAGCGCCACCTTCCCTTCGCGGTTCAGGTAGCCAAACCATTCCCCGTACTCTGGATCGCGAAACTGGAATGAGGACAGTGACAGCCAGCACTGACAGGAGCCGCCCAGAGGCAGCCGGCCCGGGAGGGGGCGTGCCTTGTCCCCGGGGTCGACGCTCAGGAGCGGCGGGACTCCGGAAGCAGTGCTCCTGCACGCGGCACCGACGGCGACGGAAAGACCAACGGATGCACGCAGGGACTTTCCATTCGCTTCGTGCAGCCGCAGAACCCGCCTGGGGCGTGGCCGGCGGCACCTGAGCTCGTCCCTGCTAGTGCTGCCCAGTACGGGGGGCATGTGCATTGGGCCTCAGTGCGCTGAGCACCTGAGGTGGAGACGTTTTCCTGTCTCGAAATGGTACTTCGGCAACACCGATTTAAAGAGAGAAACAAGTGCACGCTCTGGTGGCCTAGCGGATAAGGCCACCAGACCTACCCCACATCCGTCCCAAAGACTCAGTTTCATGTCCCGGGCCGGGGTGGAGAACAACGAAGAGGAACAACTCAAGAAAATAAAGGTGTGACAAGTTACCACCAGAGAGCATCCCCTGCCTCAGAGGCCTGTCCCCAGTAGCCAGAGAATGTCAAAATCCACGTTGTCATCTCCCGGATGTCCCCTCCCTCTGTCAGAGCCACCCGAAGCCTGCCCTGGGCAGCAGCTGCATTGGCTCTCTCTGCAGTCCCTCCTCCTGTCCTGTGCCAGGCAGCCTGCTCACTTCCTTCCAGACTCCCCCGCGACGGCCTCAAGGCCTGGCCGAGACCCTTCCCCCTCACTGCCCCCAAAACTTCGGCAGAGGCCTTCTCAGGAGGCCCCTAGAAATCAATCACGTTGCTGCCCACCAGCACGATGTCTTCCGCTTTAGCCTGCCTGGTGTGTCCTTGCCTCTCGGTAGGCGGTAAAACTAGCCGTGTGTTCATTCATTCTCTCTGCTCACATCATTCACATTCTCCTGTGTGTGTTACTATTTCATCTGACAGGGGCGGGTAAAGAAGAATTCAACTGTTTTGTCTGTCCCGTTTTTCCTGCGATGTCTGTTTGCTTTTTGTATCGGGCTGCTGGTTAGTGCGCAAGGACTTAACCTGTGGGTTCTAACTTCCATCACTGTTCGGTGCTATCTCTAGCTCCTTAAACTGTACTTCAAAGTTGCCTCTATGGAGTGCAAAGCAGGGGCCTCTCGTCGCCATCTTGCTGAAGGCATTCCATTCCATAGCACCTTGGGGCCGCCACTGCCGTGCTTGCAAGCAGTGTGAACACGT
>RJWH01007200.1:31397-43472 GCA_004363575.1 Solenodon paradoxus | reverse complement strand
TCCTGGTAGGAGGCTTCTCTCTTACACACGGGGCAAGGTCTGGACTCTGGATGCTGCAGTTCAATCCCACAGCAGTTCTCAGACTGCAATAGTGGGAGGTCTCGAGCAGAGGCTCCGCAGCCACAATGTCTGCAGGCCAGCTGTGTTTGATTCCCAGCCGAGTTACTGGCTGTGTGACCTACCCCAAGTTACTGAGCTTCTCTGTGCCTCATCGGTAAATGGGGATGATAATAATGCCTACTTCCTTATTTTAATGATTAGGACACACACACACACACAGATTGTGCTTAGAATAGTGCCTGTCACATCGTAAGCACTACATAACTATTTGCCGTTATTTACTGTCATCCTTGGCCCCTCTCATTTGGCCAGATGGACCTCTTTTCTCCCTGAGCACCTACACTGACACGTGTCTGAACGTGTCCCTTTGTGCTCATGAGTCTCTCTGCCTTGGAGGGGACTCGGCCCACCTCCAGCTGACATCATACCACCTCTAGAAAGCCTTCTTTAAGTATCCGACCCCAGGCCTGCATCTGTCCAGGGCGAGCTGGAGCATCCTGACTGGATAGCTCACTGGCACCTGCTGTTCTCCACTCCTGGGTTGTATGAAGCACTCATGTGCAGGCCGTGGCCCGGGACTGCTGTGTATGAGTGGGGGTGTGTGTTGCGCCCTGCCAAAGGCGTTAAAATCTAGCCTCTTGCATCTCACCCAGCCATGCTGGGGCCATGCCACTCCAGACTGAAGAAGCGGCAGCTTTTATAAACCAGCTTTCCAGAGGGGACCCACTTCTGAGTCTCAGGAAGGCACCGGGCGTATGCTTCCCCTTCCCTGGCCTCTCAGCCTGGATGATAAGCGCTCCATGGGCAAGCCGCCTTTCCCACCATGTGACACATGAATCCACATCTCCTGAGGTGCTTGGAAGTGGCCAAATGATGAATTCATGGCATCCAGGCTTCCTACACACTAACAGGTTTACCTCGGGGAACTTGGAGCCAAAGGCTTCTGACTCTCCGCCCGCTGGACGAGCCGAGAATGGGGCCCAGCCTGGCAGGAGGACAGCACCAGTGAGGGCAGGGAGCTGGGAGAGGCCACGAAGATATTCCAAGTTTAATGTGATGCATGTTTGGGAAACAGAGGCTGTGTGCCCAGTGCTGTGGTGACTCCCTGGAGGATATAAAGAGGGCAAGACCAAATCCTTCCCTTTTCTCTGAGGATATATGTCCCCAGATGTGCTGTGGCCCTTTGCATGGGCCTGCTGGGCTAGAAGGAGGCAAAGAAATCCTCCTGCTGAGAGATAGGGAGATTACCTGGGCAGCTGGGCACTTGGGCAAGCTAGGTGGAAAGTGAGGGGCATTTCCTGAGGCCTTAGGCAGTCCTTCAGGGCAATGTCCCCCTCCCGCTCTCCCTCCTGAGGGGCCCCAAGTGTATTCCCAGGGCCTGGCAGCCCCTCTGGACTCGTTCCCTGCTCCTTTGCCCAGTGAGGCAAAAGAGAAGATGAGCAGCGGCTCAAGGTGGAAGGCTTGGCCGGGGCGTGAGGGATGGAGCAGGTGTTGAAGTTTAGGGGATAGAGGTATCATCAGCTTCAGAGAGGCTCTTAGAGCAGGAACCAGGGCTCAGGCCAGGGCTTGGTGCCCCAGACATCCTCACCCCAATATGCATAGCTCCACTTCCTTCAGCTTGTTCACCTACAAGGACACAGGGGTACTGTGTTACCTCTCAAGCCTTCTGGGAGCAGAGTGGGCTATGGCTCTCGGCAGGAGACACCCCCAGGTCCCCCCAAGCTATTGTGGTCTAGAATCAGCATTCTGGCTCCAAACCCCCAGCCAGGCCGGGCATCCCCTGGAGTCTATGCTTGAGTTCTCAGACCTGGGTGTGGCTATGGAAAGAACTAGAAACGCAGACCTCAGAGCCTGGTGGGACGGGGTGGGGACCTCATGCTGACCAGTGAGGCCAAGTGGACAGAGTAGGATCAGAAGCAGGAGAGATCTTGAGACATCGGGAGGAGGCTGCACTGGACCCTTTCCAGAGTCACCGGGGTTGAGGCCACATCAGTGTGCAGGGCAGCAGGTCAGGGCCCCAGGCACCACCACCCCGGGCATGTCACCTGCTTGTCTCACAAAAGTCATGGGCCCAGAACCCCACTCTGAGCAGAAATTCCTGCCCCTTCCTCGCTGGCCTGTGGGAACACAGCTCCAGGGACGGAGGCTCCTGCCTCTCCTGGGCCACTATGTTGCTGGCAAGTCTGGTCTTTAGAAGTCCTTCTTCACCTATGCTCAGACCTGCTCTCCCGGGACCTGGTCTTGGGTCCATCCTCTGGAAATCTAGCATCTTTCCCACCACAGCTGTCCTGACATTTGATGACAGAAACAGTTTGAGGTCAGAACAGGAGTTCTCCCAGGTCAGAACCACCAGTAAGCCCGAATGTCCAGGGTCTGAGTGAAGCCTTCTGGGGACAAAGAGTACAGTGAAGGTAGTTGGGGGACCTTCTAACCACGTGGTCGCAGGCCGAGATGGACTTCCGGCTTCAAATCCCAGCTCCTCCATTTTCTGTGCTGCTCTGTCCAGCCAATAGCCACCAACTGTGGGGTGGCTGTGCTCTTTAAACTTAATGAAATGTAAGACTCAGTTGCTCAAGTTACATAAGTGACAGTCTCAAGGGCTCAAAACCCACCAGTGGCTAGTACTTAGTGTATTGGAGAGCACAGACTGTAGAGCATTTCCGCCATCCCAGGCGATTCAGGATGAATGGCCTCCAACAGATTCCTTCACTTCTCTGTGCTTCCCTTTCCTCTTCTGAAAAGGGAGTCGTAACACTACCTCAGCCTGAAGGTGGTTGTGAAGATTAGATGACAATACAAATCTAACGATTAATATATAGCACAGAATTGGTGCTCAATAGGTGTTCATTATTATTGTTTAGGACAAGCAGAGCAGCGTCCAAGCCTTCCCCTCCTCACTGTTTCCCTGGAGAGCCTCCTAACCTGGTACTTCTGATTCCCAGGGGCTGGAAAGAGATAGCTGCTAAGTCTTAGCCCAGCCTGGGTCTCACCTGCTCAGCCCCCAGCCTAAGCATGGCCTAGAATGAGAATTCCAGCTGCGTGTCCACACCTCCTCCTCACCAGGGTTTGGTGGCCCGGTCCCTTGCAGGGCAGGCTGTGACAAGGGCTGCAACAGGACATTTGTGAGTTGAGGACAGCGCTGATGCCCCCAGGGTTCAGTACCAGGGGTGTCAGACACTGGCCTCAGCATGAGACCTGTGTGGCCAGCCAGGAAGAGAGTAGAGACTTCTGTGGGGGGGCGCCTTCTGGACCAGCACTCGCAGGGGAGACAGAGTCACTGGGGAGATGCCTACAGTGAGCTTGGTGGTCACAGGAAGTAGCAGCCCCTGCCCCTTAGGTCAGAAGCGAAGATGGAGTTCTAGGAAAGCCTCCTTGCTGGGCTTGCTCAGCCTGTTCCCCACTTAACTCTTTGGCTGCCCCATCTCAGCGTCTTCTCTGCCTGCTCGCCCCTCAAGCGACTAATGTTCCCCAGGGCCACTACTCTGCCCTTCTTGACCTCTCTTTACTCCTGTGTTTCTCAAAGTGTTTAGTTATCAGATCACCTGGAAGTCATAAGGAATACCATGAGTGATCGATGTAATTAGTTCCATGATTAGAGCTGGGAACAGTTTTATTAGCAGAAACTATGACGATCGTCTATGTGTGCAAAACAAGAACTCAGCTATAGGCAGACTCACGTAGCCATGAAAAGAGCAAGCTGCAGAGTGAAATGCAATGGGCTGTTGCCACGTTTTTTCCGTTAATATTCGCTTCCTGCATATTCATTTGTTTTATCATGTGCTAGCTGACAAGTGGTCGCAGGCGCCAAAGGTTGGAGGCAAATTTATGGGAGCAAAACTTAAAATGGAGATCAGTCTGTTCATTAACATATGTCCTCCCTTTCGAATGGGGAATGTTAGCTGTTAATGCCTCAGTCCAGCAGAACTCAGAATTCTGAAGCCAAGGCTGTTCTGCATACTCTCCCTGAGTGACAGCACCCCACCCCGGTAATCACCCCACCCTGTAATCACCACCTTTCCACTGATGACTCCCTGACTGTATCTGCAGTCCTGGTCTCTGCCCTCAACACTGCCTCCTGGGCGTTTCCACCTGGGGATTCATCCTGAGGCTCCCAACACTCATCGTGTCCAAACCTGAGTCACTCCTTGGACCTCTTGGTGGAGATCTTGTCTCCTGGAACCCTCCACTGATGGGTCTACACTGCAATTGGGAATTCTCTGTCTCATGAATATCCCTTGAGTTCATGCCTTCTTCTTGATCTCATCCTTGGTCTCTGCTAGCCTAGACCACAGTCAGTCTTCCAGCTGGCCTGCAGCCCTCCCCAATCTGGTTCATCCACCATAATCATTAAAAATGCTTACCCCATCCTGCCCTGGACCTGCCTGAAGATCACAAACATCTCAAAGTTAATGTGTGGTTCCTTTTTTGTTCCCACACCTTTGCTCCAGTGCTGGTCCCTTTGCCAGCTTCAGAGAGTGTAAGAGCATCTTTGTCATCTTTGGACCTCAGTAAGTAGCAGGCACCCAGTGAATACTTCTTGAATGAGTGAAAGAGGGTAGACTGCTCCTTCATCCATGCCATTTTCTTCTGCCAAATCTCCCTTATATATTTAGTATAGCCTGGAGACTTCCTCAATATTTGGGGCCCTTCACCATATGGACCTGAACCTATTTTTCTTAACCCCTCAAAGCTCCAGTGTGCTTGTTTGTAAAATGACAAGACAGAAATGACATTGGGTGGTTTTAGGAAGAACTTACCTGATTTGGTAACCTCACTTCTGTGCTTAGGAATTCTGCAACCTTCGGTAAGGCACAGAATATCCCTACTCTGTTTTCTTGACTGTAAAGTGTGGGTAATGAGTAATGCTTAGGGTTATAGAGAGGCCTACATGAGATAATGCATGGGGCTGCATTATTGGCACAGAGTCTGGCACAGAGTGAGCATTCATTACATCGTAGCCCCAGTTTATTCCCCATCCACCCACTTCCCACCCCCTGCCCTCCCCGACACACATAGGCACAACTATTATAAATTTCCAGGGTATCCTTCCAAGTTTGCTTTATAAGTATGCAAATAAATGCAATGTGTATCCATATTTTCTCTATTTTTTACATAAAAGTTTACATGCCCTACACCAGGAGTCAGCAAACTTTTTCCATAAAAGGCCAGATAGTAAATATTTTAAGCTTTGTATAGCACACGGTTTCTGCAACTACTCAGCCCTGCCATTGTAAAGCCACAGCCGTCGTAGACAGTGAGTGTGGCTAAGTTCCAGTTCATCTTTATTTATAGAAACTATGTTTGAATTTCTTATCATTCGTGTCATGAAGTATTTTTCTTCTGATTTTTTTCCACCATTTGAAAATACAAAACACCATTGTTAGATCCAGTGCCTATAAGATCTGTGGGCTGACTGGAGGGGGCTGTTGGTTTTCCACTGTTCAACGTCTCTTGGAGAACTTTCCCTATGGGTGTAAAGGATCTGTTTCTTTCTGTTCCTAGAGCGTATGACTCTGTCTTGGGGATGGAACCATGGAACCTAGTTTGTTGAACCAATCTCCTCTGAAGGACACTTAAGTTGTTTCTATTCTTTACACAATTATTTTGCTCTTACAAAATAGAGCTGCTATGAATAATCTTGTTCATCCATCACTTAGGACATTTACAAGTGTTCCCTAGAGACGCAGCTGTGCATGGACTTGGGCGTGTGATTTATTGAGGGAGGGCTAAGAAAGGGAGAGAAGCAGAAAGGGTAGGTGGAAGGAATCAAGCAAAGATTGGTCCTGGGAAAATCCAAGGTGGAGGGGTCGCTAAGTTCCCCAACCTTGAAGCAGGGGGGTGGGGCTTTGCACTTCAGGTTTGAGCAGTCATTGGCTTCCTGGTCATGGTGGTGGGAGGCACTTGTCAGGTGGTTGCCATCAGCCTAAAGCATCACTCTGGAGAAGTCATGGGGGCAGGTGGGGGCAGGTGGGGGTGGGTTGGGGAAGGAGCGCCATCTTCATGTAGTGTTTATTACAGGAGACTTACCTGCAGTGCAGGAGGCGGAACCTCAAGGGTAGACACTGTCAACTGCTCTCCATAGGGCTTCAGTCCTACCAGCAGTGTCTGAGAGAGCCTGTTTCTACAGTCTCACCCAACTCATCTATTATTAAATTTGGGGGGTTTTGCTAATCTGATGGATTAAGAGAATGCCATCTCATTCGTACATCTCTTAGAATAAGGAAGACTGAGCATATGTTGATGTGTTTAAGAAAAGTGTATTTCTATCTCTGTGAACTGTTTGTTCATATTGTTCACCGATTTTTCTTTTAGGGTTTTTGGTCTTTTATTTCTAAGAGTTTTTTTTTTATATTATGAGAGTTGATTATTTGTCTATGAGATGAGATATACATAATTTTTCCCTTTTTTGTCATTTATCTTTTTACTTTGTTTAAGGTGACCTGGCCAAGCAGAGGTTTCTGATCAGAGGGTTGTTTGGGCAACTAAACTATATGTTATGTAAGACACCTGGCTTGATGCCTGCTACCCATCTTTTAAGCTCCAGTTCAAATGGCATGGTCTTTCCTACAGCCGAACTCCTGTGCCTCTGTTAACTATCACAGCCCACCTTAGAGCCTAGTGATCTGCACACATCTATCATCCTTTCTTTCAGCCTTGGTTTCCTGGTCTATAACATGGAATTTCTTGGAAGAATAGAGAGTTTTATTACAAGTGATGCATGTTTGGTATTATTTTTAAATTTTCCCCAAGCATGTCATGTCTAAAACTAGCTACACATACACAGGTACACTTATTCCCAGTGGATTCTCACTGTTGGCAGTTCCTTCCAGACCTTTCCTGTGCCTGTGTAAGTACCTACAGGGGTAAAAAGAGGACATTTTTCTTAAAACACAAAACTGGAAACATAATATCCACATTATTCTGCAACTTACTTTTTTCATTCAATAAAATAACATGGATACCATGATGCATCTAAGCACCAGACTCAATAAATGAGAGCTGTAACTCTGCACACCTGGTCATGATGCTTTACACTTTCTTTTGGCAGCAGAACACACATCAAACTAGTTTAAAACCCAACCCTTGGACACTTGCAATAGAACTGAGGTCACCAGTAGGGAATGTGATGGGGAGATGGGATAAGTGGTGGAGGAGCCCCACGGACAATGGGGAAGAACACTTGGTGATGTGGTGGAGGGCAGGGTGTGTTGACATGTGTCTGAGGAATGGCGAACCTGCACCTATGGGGAACCCACACATATGAGTTTATTTTAATGTGTAGAACAAAGTTACTGCAATTAAAAAAAAAAAAAACCAGTAGTTTAGAAGCTCAATTTATAGACTAGGTAGAGTGGAACACTGGTGAGGGTGCAAGAGAATGGTGTCGGCACACAGGTGGGGTCGAGGGCACAGAGCCCCTCCCCTGCCTGTCTTCCCATCACTGTTTGAAAACCTTACTGTGTTGGGCAGGATGTGGGCACACCCCGGCACTGAGTGTCCTCATCGGAATATGTGCTGTCCAAGCAGCTATTGCTTGGATCTGAAGATCCCATCCAGTTGGGGTGGGAAGCTTTTCTTCAGCTGGTTGAAAGAGCCCATCAGCCATGAGGCTGGGGCAGACCTGGTGGAGCTTGCAGGCCGGTGACTCCCCCCGGGCTTGGTGCTGGTCTGTGATGGAGGTGTCATTGGTCCACACTGGAGAAATGAGCAGGAGAGTCAATGTGGTGAGACGGCCATAAAGTTAAACTTACTCAAAGGCTTCTTTTTGGCACAGAGATGTCTTTTTTCCCACGAAAGTATGGTGGTAATGATTGGCAGTTGTGTCTGTGTGTGTATTTCATGATGTCTCACCTAAATAACAAGGTAATGATGATGATTCTCCAAAACATGTTTCAAAATTTTGCTGATTCATGATCCCGAAAGTCTAGCTTCCGAATGTTCTGGTCGATTGTGGCAGTTTTGCCAGCACCTCCCTGGAACAACCCCAGAGAGAGAACACGGCCTCGTGCCAGGCTAGTCTGAACACTGTTGTCCTTGGATGAAATGACAGCAGCTCTTCCAAGTGATAGTGGAGGGAGCCTCCTCCTAGGGCCGTGGTCCAAGAAAGTTGCCTTCCCAGGGAGGCTCTTGCTTGCTGCTGTGGCCACCACTCTCTTGTCCTGAAGACACTGCTTCTTTGGCCCACCCTGGGTCAGGCATGGTGTCAGACTCCCCGTGAGCCTCCATACCTGAGTATAGAATGTGACATGCTACCAGGGCTCTGCTAACGCAAGTCCAAGCGACTAGGTTTACAAACTCCGTGACTCACAACCTACCTTCTACGTGGCAATGACAGAAGCAGCCAGCTGGTGACCAGGGTCAGGTGCAGGTAGCGGGTGTCATGAGTCACAGAGGACCTCCCTTTCTGTCCACTTTCAAAACTGGGCTGCGGTTCATAAAGGGAGGTGGCAGTTTCCTTATGGGGTGACATCAGTGTAATACCTACCCCCAAAGCAGAGGCTTCCTCCTTTACTCTTCCGTGAGCCTCTCCGAAGGCTGCATTTTTGCTTTTTGTCAATTAATCCCGAATCCCCATCACAGCAAAGGCTCTGGTTATGAAACATGTTGACACCAGGTTAGGCACTTGGTTCTTTACATGTAGATACTTGAACAGTAGAACAATATTTTTTTTGGGTGGGTTGTCTTTTATTCCATTTACATGAAGAACATTTTAGTGACTTTTAGTGGCTCGGAGAGAGGATCTAGCACTTTTCCCCCCCTTTGCTCATGTGATTTAAAATTTCAGACATATTTTTCAACCTGTGACCATTTGTTGATATTTGGCAAAGTAATCCCATGGTCTCACTGTTTCTCCTCATCCTCACAGCAACCCAGTGAGGTGGGTGTAATGACTCCTGTTTCACAGATGAGGATCTGAGACTCGGGGTTGCTAAGTGACTTGCTCGAGACCTTTCTGCCAATAAGAGGCAGGACTGACCTCTGCCTGGCTGGCGCCCTGTCCTGTCTCCTCCAAACTGCAGGCCTGGCTTACAATTGCGGGTGCATGGGGTTTGTTTTTTGTTTTTCTGGGTTGTTTTTTTTTTTTTCTTTTTTTTCCTTCTCTGAAAAACTAACCACTAGCCCTTTAGGGACTTGAACGCAGGAATCTTGGTGCCATGAGCATTAGTTACAATTAGAGAAACAAAAGATGGTAACAACCACAAAAACGATGAAATAAACCACCAACATAGAATCCTGTCAGCTTCAGTCTTGAGCAGATGGGAGGGTCTTTGTCAGGGTCAAGTTCAAAAGAATGCCAGGTGGACAAGGATTTCACTCCCTTTTCTCTCTAGGGTGCTCTGTGAGGCTGTCATTAAGGTGAGCCTGGCACCATCGGGAGGAGGCTCCCTCCCACCCACTAGCTTGCCCAGCTCTCTCTCTCTCCCTCTGGGAAGTCACTGAAAGTATTGTGTTTTCTACTTGGCTGCTTGTGCTGACCTCCTTAGAATGAGGAGCAGCTGCCTGTGGTTTGGGCTCCCAGTTCCGACCCATTCAGCAACCAGAGTTTCTGGGGTCTGACAGGAATTCTTCCACTTCAGCCCCTAAACTTAGAAGCAGGGCGAGGCAGGCCTGGGTCTGTCAGGGTGAAGATTTCTGCTGAGCACTAGAGAAGAGCAGCTTTGAGACACACACAGGAGTCAAGTCCTGGGCCAAGGGGCTGGGGAAGGGCTAGAGGGTGATGGGGCAGTAGTGGGGTGGCCAGGCTCTCATATCTCTCCTGGTGTGGCTTCTGCCCAGAAAAGATAAGTAGGAGCTTACTCATGGCCTGGGTATCCAGGGCTCACAAAACTGGAATTGGGATGGTGAAGGGACAAGGTATCAGGACCTGTCCCTCTTGGGTAAAGAATTCGGTGGAGAGGCTTAGAGTCAGATCTATCTGCCGGGTGGCCCCAGGTATGAGCAGAGGCTTCTGGGATGAGCTCCTATCATGGTCTGGGCTGCTTTTCTGGATGGCTGGATGGTACAGGAGTCAGGCTGCCCTGGGTTAGAGTCCCCGGGACCTGACTTACCTGTTGTATCAACTTGGACAATTATTATCTCAGCTTCAATTTCCACAGTGTGTCACACCCACCAGTGTCAGACACTGTCATGTGCAAATGATTCATACACATCGTGACAATGGACGCTGCCTTGTAGAAGGGCCTGCCTTATGATAGGCACATGTTCAACAAATCCAAACGTGTGAGACCAACAATGCACATAGTTAAGATATCAAAGGCTGTAAACAGAAAGTTTTCCCAAGTGGTAAATAGATGTAGAAGAAAATGTCAACCTCAGAAGTAATAAAAAAAAAAAAGAAAGAAAGAAAGAAAAAAGGATGTGTGTGAAATAAAAGCAACACTGAAGTACCATTTTATGCTTATTCAATTAGCAACATATTTAAAAATAATAATAATATATTAACCCATTAAGGTTGCAGTCTCAGTGGTACAGTTACGCATTTTGAAGTAACTCTTTCAGAAAGCAATTCACCGCTTTCTGTAATCTTTGTAAACTCTGCTATAGTCATTCCAGTCCACGGACTTCATTCTAAAATAACGATCCTTTACAAAATGTTTGTGATGAGAATTTTTCAACCATACAGGAAATATATTTGAACAGAGGTTGAAAGGAAATCTGCAAAAGTATTTGCTGTATTGGAAGGGTGAGCTAGTGAGTGTGTTTTCTTCTTAAATATTGTTATTGTATTATTTCTACAATAAAAATAAATGAGAAGGATATTCCAGACTCGCCCCTGAATCAACCCGGGGCCACTGTTCCACAGGTAATTTGCATGACGGGTTGTATTAAGAAGTGGGAGCTCCCACAGGACTTGGTTGGGGAGCAGGAGCTGGCACATTCTCAGACCTAGAATGTCAGAGCTACACAGACCCATTCTAACACCTTCATTCTGCCACCCAGGGCCCTGAGGCCCAGAGACGCTAAGTGACGCTCAGAATAACCCAGCAGAAGCCTCTGATCCACCTAGGAGTAGGCACTCACACTGAACCAGCAGGCCCACCTTAGCCCAGAGCCCCTCAGGATCAGGGCACCTCCATTTCCTCAGAGTTGACTCACATGGTGGGGAGAAGGCAGCCAACGCAGGGGCAGCGAGTGGGTGACCCTCGGAGGGAGGGCGGAATGCTGCTCCCAGGGTGCAAACTCCCATACCATGCTTCTCTCCACAGGACCCTGAGTGGGCTCAGCCAGACCCACCCCTCCCAGCAGCATGTGGGGCTGCCCCCAACAGTCCGACTTTACCCAGCTGCCGTTGCCAGTAGCCAGCTGACTTCCAATGCCCTGCCCGCGGGGTCCAGCCTGGAGCGGAGGGATGGCGCCCAGCAGGCAGCACATCTGGACCACCTGTCATCCCCCTGGGGTAGGGACGCACTGTCCTGGTTCCTACAAGATCAGGGCATCCAAGTCTCTGATCCTGTCTCTCCCACCCTGGCTTCCCCCTCTGCTCTCAGGGAGGGCCGAGGTGCCACCTTTCAGCCAACCAACAGGCAGGTGTCTTGTTCTGCTTTGTGCCAGGCTGTGAGGGTCCCAAACTGTCTGGTTAGGACTTTGCCCCTTTGAGACCCATAGACTCTGCTCCATTTCTGCCCCATCTGTCATCATTCTGCTTTTGCTTCCTTCACAAACAGCTGTGAACTTCACCTCCCTTTGCTGGGTCCTTCCTGCAAATCCAAACCTCCCAGACCAACCTGACCTGTTGCTTTGTCACCTCCAGCTGAGACACTGCTTCTGGGAGGAGAGAACCCAGCATCCCTGGGGGTCATATCTTTGCACATTCTTGGTCTCTGCCTGAAAGCCCTTCCCTGTGTGGCTGGCACTCTCTCCCACTCCTTCCTCAGAGAGGCTACTCCAGGCTGCCTCCTCTGTCAGTGCATATATGTGTTTGTCACCTCCCGGAGGGCTCTTCACCACCCTACTGACCTGCTGCCATGCCTCCATTCTTCTCCCTTCTCCCCTCCTCTTCTCTCTCACCCCCCT
>RJWH01007200.1:0-31297 GCA_004363575.1 Solenodon paradoxus | reverse complement strand
TGTTTTAAAAATTGAGGTTAAATTTATATTCCATAAAATTAACCACTTTTAAGTGTACGTGTCAGTGGTTTTTAGTATATTCACAATTTTGGGCAACCATCACCATTATCTAATTCCAGAACGTTTCACCATTCCACAAAGCAACCCGACACTGTTAAGCAGTTACTCCCTGTCCCTGTCCCAACTCCCGCCCCACTGATCTGCTGGTTCTACAGACTTCATAGGCTGCACTTTCTTATAAATGGAATCACACAAGAGGTGGCCTTTTATGTCTGGCTCTTTGACCGAGTATGATGACTGGAGGTTTTTCCATGCTGTGATGTGCATCAGTAATTCGGTTCTGTCGTTGTTGTTGATAATCTTTCTGGCCACGGCCTCTCTTCTAATCTGAAGCACAGACCCTCACTCCTTATTTCCTCTAGAACACTAGGGACACTTGTCTGTCCCTCCTTCTCTGCCTCCCACTCCACCCTGTCCCCCCCTTTCTACCCTTTCCCTGAGGCAAATCTAAACTTGATTACAGTCCTTCCATTCTCTCCCTCTCTCTCTCTCTCTCACACATACACACGCACACACGCACACACATGCTTGCACACACATGCACACATGCTCACATGCACATACACACGCACACATGCATGCACACACATGTGCACGTGCAACACATCCTCCCTTCTGGCTTCCTGGCTGACTCTCCCTTCACTATCAAGCTTCTCAAATGTGTGATCTACAGATGCCTTTTATACTTCCCTTCTGGGCTAGAAAAGCTCACTTGGGTTTGCTACCTGTGTCTTCCTGTCCCTTCTCTGAGAACGCCTCACTTCTGACACCTCTTGTCTGCAAATGTGTGGTTTTTGGCACCACACCATGCGATTCTCCGTCACACCAGGAGTCCCACAGTTGAGCTGAATTAGGACACCTTCCAGCTGGAGCTCCCATAGACTCCAGGCTCAGCCCTGCTAGATGGCCCCCAACCCCGCTTCAGAACCAGTTGCAGGTGCTGCAGGTCAGAGGCTCCCACAACCCCTCCGCAGGGCTGCTAGAGAGCCTCACAGGCTGCAGGGCAGCACTGGCACTTACCAGTTTATTAAAAGGTGTGACAGAGGAGCCAGAGTGCAGAGACACAGAGGGAGAGGGTGGGGAGGGTCTGCGCACAGGGGCTTCTGCCCTGTGGAGTCAGGCTGTGCCAGCCTCCAGCTGAAGCGCGCTCACCCACCGGGGAGCTCTCCAAGCCCTTATTATCCGGATTGGATGGTTTCCTCCCTAGGCATGCTCAGTTATCAACTCCACTTCCAGCTCGTCTCCCTTCCAGGAGGCTGGAAGCGCAGAGCTGAAAATTCCATTTCTAACTTGACTTGGCCTTTCTGTTGATGGGCCCCATCCAAGAGCCACCAGAGGCCCCGTGCTCAGATAGAAGATGCCCGAGTGCCCTTCCCACTTAGGACCTACAGGGATTTCAGAGCCTGCAGCGGGCACGGGGTCCAAGACGAGAGATACTCTAAGGGCCCTTATTACTGAGGAGATTACAGGGGGTATCAGGAGCTCTGCCAGAAACCAGAGGCGGACACACACATGCGCGCACATGTGCACACGCACACACGCACTTCAAATTTTCTATATGTCATACTTCCTCGAGCCCCTGCCTCCAGCTTCCCCACTCTGGGCTCCTCAGCCTGAATGAGCATTGAACATAGTGACCTTAGCTCTCACTGTAACGTCCACCCAGCTGGTCATTGTGTCTCCCCATCCAGCCTGCACATCCCAGCTGGGAGGACGTTTGTACCCCACGCTTCCTCTTGGCTCTGTCATGAAACATTTCCAGAGGTTTCCCTGCTACCAACCAAATAAAGCACCAACCAACAGCAGCAATGTCCCCCAAAACCTGACTCTAATAATCCTTTTGGGTCTTTATCTTCCTTCATGTCACTTAGGAAACTCCTCTCAGGCAAGTCTAAGCTAAGTCTGTTCTCTGCCCTTTTCTTCAAAGCCCATGTGCAACACTGGCTAGATGTGTGATGAGGGGCCACACGACCTTCTCTGGGCCTCAGTTTCCCCATCTGTAAAACAAAAAGATTAGGTTGGACATGGGGTCATTGCCATATTCAAGCAGGCTGACCTATGAAAAGGGCAGTTTCTAATGGTTCATCCTAAAACGTGCTCTCGCTCAAGAGGACTGGTCCCATGGGCCTTTCTAACCAGCCTCTGGAGGTCTCGGCTGTACCTCTCAGCTATGCCACCTGGACCCAAGCCCTCTCTCTGCAGGGCTGAACCTCACAGAGAAAATCAAGAAGATCAAGATCGTCTTCACACCCACCATCTGCAAGCAGACCTGTGCCGGGGGACACTGTTCCAACAGCTGTGAGCGCGGCGACACCACCACCCTGTACAGCCAGGGCGGCCATGGGCATGACCCCAAGTCTGGCTTCCGCATCTGTGAGTCCTTTCTTCCCGCAGGTGGTTGCTGCCTGGCCCTGGGGGATGGTGGTGGCTGAAGGGACAGGTCTGCCTTGGGCTGGAGCCCAGCTCGTCTGCAGGAAGGAAGCCTGTTATTCTCATGTTGTGGCTCCTGTGACTTGTCCCCAATTACACAGAATGCTGAGTCCTCACCCCGCTGTGTCACAGCTTAGCTGTGTGGCCCTAGGCCAGTCACATAACCTCTCTGTGCTCAAGTTTCCTCCACAGAGAAGTCGGGGTGTTAATAGTTCTACTGCCCTGTTGTGTACAACTTCTCGTGGGGTCCGGACGGCGTGAGAGGCCTTTTGAGAATGACCACAGGTGGTTATTATTGACGCTTCATTCCTGAGCCTCCTGGAAAGTCCTTGCATTTCAGGGGTGCTGGGCTCCCCAAGTCATCCAGATTTGGGGTCCTGCTCTCCTGCTCCTCTGTGGTTACCTGCCCGCCACACGGTGGATGCTGCTGTGCTTCCACCCCCGGTCACCTTGAGGTCCCGCCGTAGATTTCTGCCAGATCCCATGCCTGAACGGAGGCCGCTGCATCGGCCGGGACGAGTGCCGGTGCCCTGCCAACTCCACCGGGAAGTTCTGCCACCTGCCTATCCCCAAGCCGGACAGGGAGCCTCCAGAGAGGGGCTCCCGCCACGAAGCCCTGCTGGAGGTCCCCTTGAGGCAGTCCACCTTCACTCTGCCACTCTCCAACCAGCTGGGTGAGCCTGCTGAGGCGGAGGCGTGTGGTGGCTGGAAAAGGTGGACTTCTGGGCTTCGCAGTGGCGGTGGGGTGGGGGCAGCTGTCTTGTCCTTTCTTAACCATCAGTCTGTCCCCTCCTACCCCCAGGGTTGCTTCATTTCCTAAACTTCTCTTTGCCCTTCCATCTGAATTCATTGTTTGTTTTTTTAAAGAAAGGTGCAGGCAGGAAGGGGGAGAGGGGTGTGGGGTCGGGGGAAGAGGTATTTTATTTAGTTGTTCATCATCTTTGTTTCCCCGGGGCTCTGCATCTTGAACCGGGGACCTTGGGATGTATGTGGACTATGCCTGGTGAACTAACCATTAGGCAACCAGGCCCTCGCCCCCTCCTGGGTGCATGGGTGAGATGAAAGAGTATCAGGGCAGCCTTCAAAGCCCGCCTGTCTTCAAGGACAATAAAGGGAGAATGGATGAGAGGGAAGAGATCCTAAAACCTCTCACTTCCCCTGCCTTCCATTACAAGGGGCTAAATAAAGGGTATAACCAACAAATACAGAGTTCTACAAGAGTTCAGAGGACAGAGGGTCCCCTGACCTGGGGTGCTCAGGGAAGTCTGTAGAAGAGATGGACTTCTATCCGGCCTTACCCAATGGGCAGGCTTGGTTGAGCAGAGGGAGGGAACAAAGTGTCAGTTGGGCTAGAGCTCCTGGCTTGTGCAGGGTCATGGCAGGAGGTGGAGTCAGAGGTGGCCTGGGAGCTGATAATGAAGTTCCTTCACGAAAGGAGGGGCGTGAATGAGTGTGTGCTTCATTCTGTCCTCACTGGGGGATTGTTCTGGGGTTTGAGTAGAAGAGAGTGAAGAAAAGGAAGGGGAGTTCTGGGGAGACTGGGGCCTTGTTTCCGCTCTGACCCCAGCCCCTGTGTCCAGCCTCTGTGAACCCCTCCTTGGTGAGGGTGCACATTCACCACCCGCCTGAGGCCTCCGTGCAGGTCCACCAGGTGGCTCGGGTGCGGGGCGAGGCCGAGGAGGCCCCCGAGGAGAACAGCGTGGAGACCAGACCGTCTGCCCGGCTCCCCACTGGCCCTGGCCACAGCCGCTGGGACAGCAACAGCATCCCGCCTCGGGCTGGAGAGGCCCCTCAGTCGCTGCCCCTGGTGGTGCCCCAGCCCCAGGGAGGGCTGGGCCGATGTTACCTGACTGCTGTGAGTGGCCAGGTGAGAGCGATTCTGCCCCTCTTTCTCCTTCTTGTTCTCAGGAATGTGTCTGCAGTGTCCCGTTCCCAGAGGGGAACACTCAAGGCACGCGTTTGCCAGTGTGTGGAGAGCCTGGCCTCTGACCTGGGCTCCACTGGCTTCATGTTAGTGCCAGGTACGCAGAAGAGGCCCCAGGGCAGTCCGCCTCTGGAGGGGCACCAATGTCCTGGGGTCCCAGTAAGTCTCGGGCTCTCCTAGGACGAAGCTTAGGACACCCGGTGCATGGACCATGGGTTGTTAGTTCTGGCATGTCTTGTGTTCCCTTGAGACTTGGGTCACAGACATGTGCGAGTCCCAAAAACAGTTTAACCCCGAAGTGTCAGAGGGTGAGACGTGAGAGACACTCGTCTTCCCAGGAGGCCTCACTGTCAGTGATGGGCGATCAGGTGAGATTGTGAGTTCAGGCACATAAGAATAAGGGTGAAGCCAGACCCAGGGTGGTTGTTCTGAGTGTTGCAATTCGGTGTTTCCAGAAGCTTCTCCTGAGGTTAGAGAACTGGAGGAGGTGAGAGTAGCCGAGGGACAGGGACTGAGTCCCCAGATGTCCCCTGGCCTCTCAGCACGTCATGCTGCGGGCCTCAACCCTGCCACGGGGACCTACCCGACTACGGGTGAGCCTGTAGTTCTGTGGATCTGCTGAGGAAACCCCGCCCTTTAGGACCTTCTGTCCCAGGGCCGGGAGCTTGGAAGGGGACAGCTTACAAACCTCCTTAGAGCAGATCTTGTCTTGCTGGCTGTTCCAGGGGAGGAGAATGCAGGTTTCTCTGCTTTCTACTGAGACACGGCTGCCTCTCTCCTCCTACCCTCGGGTGGGGGCTTCCTCTGCTAAGATGTAGGGAAACTCCCCTCAAGCTTTCCTGGGACATCTCTGTGTGCAGAGGAGGCCAGAGGGGTGATGGCTGTCCCTGCCCTCTTTTCCAGTGTGCCAACCCCCTGCTGGAGCTGACTTCCCAAGAGGACTGCTGTGGCACTGTGGGAGCCTTCTGGGGGGTGACCGCGTGTGGCCCGTGCCCTCCCAGACCAGGTGAGTGTGGGTGCCAGGTCTGGGGCCAGGGGGAAGCTGCCCTAGGGCCCGGCCTCTGCTGGGGGCATCCCACTCTCTCTCCCGCCAGGGTCTCAGAGGCCAGGCTAGTAGAACAGTGTGGCCAGCCGGGCAGGCTTTCCAAATCTGCCTGCGTATGCTTCTGTCGTCTCCTGTTGACTGGACAGCTCAGCCACTCTGCTGGGTACAGCCTGGCTTTCTGCTCCATTCAATTCCCTGGGAAGCCTCTGAGGGCCCAGGTTTTGGAGATCTCATGCTTAGTGGACCCCCTTCTACATAACCCCTGCTCAGGTAGCAGGGGCCAGAGGTCTTGATTTGGTGACTCAGTGTTCTGTCTGTGAAGGGGACGCTAGATCTGCTAACACCTCAGCTCCTGCTTCCTGCCTTCTAGTGTCTGCATCAGGGTTAGTATCTGTCCCTGAGTGTCCTCAGCCCTGGGGTTCAGGAAACCCAGTACCCCCTTTCTTGGATGGTGGGAAAAACCTAACATGTCTTCTTCATTCATTCACACATCCATTCAACAATCCATCCATTCATTCATCGGGTGCCATGTCGGGCCAAGCACTGAGGATCCCAGAATGAGTAACGGGCCCAGTGGCACTGCTCTCATGGTCCACCTTCCAGTTGGAAGGCAGGTGACGAGGTGCCAGAGCCTGAGTTTGGCTTCCACCTACTCAGCTAGTCTCCTCTCCGGGCCTCAGGCTGGGGCTGGAGTTGGCTTGTATTTCTCCTGCCTGTCAGCAGTTGACTTGGTGACTTGGCTTTGTAGGGAGGCTGGCCCAGTGCCCAAAGGTGGGAGGGACAGGGCTGTTCCTAACTTCAGACTCAGCTGTGGAGCAGTGACCATATTCTCCAAGCAAAAGATAAGTGTGGACAGCTTCGCAGTGCCGTGGAATTTTTGGTGATGTCTCAAAGGGCAGGAGTACGCACCCAGACTTGAGTGTCTAACATATAGTGGGTACCCCTTCTGGTGCTGCCTGCTGACCTGTCTCTGCACCCTCCCTTTCTGGGAACTAGAAACTGTAGAAGGAAAAAGGAACAGACCTGCAGCCTCCTGGGGAGGGGTGCCAAACTGCTCAGCACCTCCCCCAGCAGGGCAGAGATGTTTGGGCCACTTTTGTTTCTTGTTTTCCTTCCTCCTATCGCAGGGTCAGGCCAGCCCTAGAGGGTTCCATACCCCACTCCAGTCAACAGATATTTACAATGATGAAGCGCTCACTTACAATGCCCTGGAGTGCAGGCCCTGGACAGACAGCAGAGAATGAGGTCCACACAGAGTCGCCCCTCTCCAAGCTGACAGTCTAGTGCTTGGGGGTGCAGGGTGGGCCACAGAGGCATGTCATGGGCATCAGAAAAAGAGTGCTAGTGCAGTGACTAGGACAAGTGTCAGATGCTGTAGGAACACAGACAGCAGAGCCAGGCCACTGGGAAGTCCTGCAGCAATCTTGTACACATGAGAGAAAGGTGCTCCTTCCATTAGTTCAAAACAGTCCTTATAAATATGCAAATCTAGGATGCCAGTGGTTCCCTTAGACGCGGAACTGTTGTGCAGTGCACAACCTGCGCGTCTATACACTGTGGGCAGAAGTTCCTATAGCAAATGGCTGAATCAGAGAAAACTTCCCATAGGAGGTGACATTTAGGATGAGATCTGAAGAGTTTTTAAAGGAGATCAGTCAAGCGATGGAGAAGCGCTTAACAGCCCAAGGAAGTCGCCTATCCAGGTGAGACCAAGAGCCTGAGCACCACTTCCTGGAACACAGGTGGCCGAGGCTGAGCCCTGGCCCCTCCCCGACTCAGGTAGCTCCTCCCAGCACCCCCCCTGCACTACCTTCAGCACATCTCAGCAAGCTGGGCACCAGGGTGCAGACCCTGGAATGTCAAACGCTGCAGTACACGGAACAAGAAATAACAAAGACCAGGGCAGCATAAACATTTCAAACACATTAAAGTGCAGCTGGGCATTGTAGAGAGGAAAGGCAAGACTCTGGGGGACCTTGTTTATGCTGATAGGGCGCCAAACACCTAACTCCACTCCTGAGCCTGGGCCCATAGGGGAGGTTTCTTTATGTAAGCAGGACAAGCAAGCTTCTGTGCAAGAATCAGAGAAAAAAATAGCCATGCTGGGTTGGGTTTGGCAAGGCCAAAAAGACGGATCTTCTAGGTTCTAGAACATTCTCTGCCCTGGTGGCTTTTGCCCCTCAGAGCCTCTATTTCTCTGCTGATAAAAATAAGGCTGTGCCCTTCAGGGAAGGACTTTTGTCATCTCTAGCGAGGTGGCCCTGCAGAATCAAGGGGTGAGGGGAGAAATAAAGCCAACAGCCTGGCAGTCATGTGATTTCATGTCTTCTCCTAAATCACCTTTGACTTCTGAGGCTCTGGACTGGACTGTCAAAGACAGTCCTAGCAGAATGCTTCTATTTCTGACATGGCCAAGGACTGCTTTGAAGTCTGTTACATGGCACAGATAAAACCCTTCTCTTCCAGAAAAATTCTTCAGTGCCTCTTGCTCAGGGCAATGTCTCCAGGAGTCAGTCAAGGCTCACCTCAGGTCCCACTTCTCCCTTTCCTCTAACACATGTAGCTGACCCCCCAGGACTCAACCTGAGCTGGGTCTGACCCCAGGCAAGGTCCTCGCTCAGAGCTTCTACAATCCCTCTGCTGGGTTTGGAAAGCACGCGACTCACCAAAGCTATTTTGATTAAGGTCACATTTTTAAAGTTTGCATCTGAGAAAGACATCTGGGTTGGCTGGAAAGTTGGCCACTGCCCCATCTGGCTTGGCACTGGCTGTGTCAACCCCAAGGCCCCTTTGCTGGGTCAGACAGGGCTGGCACATGGCTTTCTACCCACAGCGGTGAGCTCCAGTTGTTTGCCTCGAAAGTGTCTTTCCATCTGTTGACCTGGGACAAGTTCACCTCAGAACCCAATGCCCCCAGCCGTCATACATCCAGGGAAACCTGGTTCTCTTGCTCTGCCCCTTCAAGGAATTCTCCATCTTTCCCTCTTAAAACCACAACAGCCAAAAGTTACTCAACTTATACCTGATTTTACTCTTCAACTACTTTATCTCATTTAATTGTCACAACCAGCTGCAAACTAAGGGTCTTTATCCTTGTTGGATAACTGTGGGAAGTGAAGTTCAGAGAGACTAAGGAACTTGTCTGAGGTCACACAGCTTGGACAGGAGGGGGCGAGGATTCGAGCAACAGGGTGCCTGTTTCTCACTGACATGACTCTCCCTGATCTCTCTGAAGAGGCCTGGGTCTTCACGGAGATAACAGAAATCAGGGCGCTAGACTTTCACAGTCAGAAGAAGGCACCCCAGGATTGGATTTCATATGTTACATGTGTGTGAGTAGCAGCATCCCTCAAGAAGACGGGTTGAGTAGACAGGTCAGGCAGCCACCTGCAGTCCTCGCCTAAGAGGTCGCAGAGATGTGTTGAAAGATTTGTCCTGGAGAAAAGCAGGCAGTCTGGTTCCACGTGGTTCTGGGGGACAAAAGCTGATGTGTGGATGTGTCTGGTAAGTGGAGCTCAGCTTGAAACTGAGCACCAGAAACAGCTTATGAAAAACCATGGCTGGGAACGCCCTGGTGGAGTAGGAATTAATCACAGTCCATATGCATCTCAAGGTCCCAGGTTCATGTCCTGGCACTGGAGGGAACAAGCAAGATAAACAGCTGAATAAAATAAAAATGCTTCTTCCTCCTCTCTCTTCCTGCCTATCTGCCTCTGTTCATCTTCGTTCCAGTCTGCACCTTTCCTTTAAAAAAACAAAACACACACACCAAAAATGTGGCTTCCCAGCAGTATAATGGAATTTGCCCAGAAGTCCTGAGATCCAGCCCAAGGAATATGCCTACTGAGAACAGGTTTGTCGAAAGAGTTAGGGAAGGAAATCGATTTTCGAGAGAATGGAGGTTTATCTATACATCTGAAAATGTATTTGAAACCTTCAATTGAAAGCAAGCTTTGGTTTGGCTCAGTTTTGTCAGGACCCTTACCCATGGGGACAGTGACAGGCGTAGGCTGGTGACGCCGGCCCCTGGGGAGAGTGGGTGTGTGAGGGTGATGTGGACATGAGGCAAGCTTTGGAGCAAAGAACACCAGGGCAAGTCACAGCAGCAGCCACATTATCGTCACTGTCGTTGTTAGCAACTGTTTCTTTGGAGCTCTTCATAGGTGCCAGATCCCAGGCTAAGTGCATTTTCATTCTGTTGCATCTCAGCAATATCTCTAGGAGCTGAGTGTCACTATTTTTAACTTATAAGTGAGGAAATTGGACCTGAAACCCCAAGTCTATGGGACCCCAGGCCCTTGCTCCGAATGTCTCTGTCATCTGCCCCCGCTCATACCTCATGTTGTGTACTTGATGCTGGCATTTACTGAGCTAAAGGACCCCGCGCTTGGGGAACAGCTGTGCCGGGGTGGGGCCCCTGCTCTCTGGGTTGAGACACCAGTCTCCTATGCTAAAGAAATGTGATTTTCTGAATTCCAGTTGTTAGGCCCAAAAGAGCAGTGTTGCTTCGGCTCACAGACTCTCCAAGAGCTCCTTCCAAGGGACTCGAAGCCTCCTGGGAATTGTGCCTGAAGTTATCACCCTCCCTATCCTTACCACATGTGGCATCTGGCCTGGAGCACTCCAGGGAGGGTTAGCGATGGTGGTAATTTGAATGACACTTGTCCCAGATAGGGGTCCAACCAGACCCCTTCACCTCACTGTCTGTGGTCCCCAAGATGCCCACTTTGGCTCTAGTGCGCTCTTAGAATGAGTGGTAGCTCATCTTTAGATAGAACTTCCATCATCACTGGGGGACCCACTAGGACTTCACCAAGGAGGAACATCTGGAATAACTGGACTTAGGGTAATTACCAGTATGTGACAAACATCATACATGCCTGTTCAATCTTCATAATAAAAAAAGAATTGTTGGCACGCCCTGGTGCAGCAGGGCCTGGGCACAGTCCACGTGCATTCCAAGGTCCCAGGTTTGCATCCCAGGACCATCAGGAACAACCAGTGTGAACAACTAAATAAAATAAATAAAATGTTTCTTTGTCCTCTCTCTTCCTGCCTGCCTTCCTCTGCCTGCCTGCATTCCTGCCTGCACCTTTCCTTGAAAAAGAAATTGTCGACTCCATTCGCTGATGAGAAAACTTGAGACTTAAAGAGGGAAAAAGGAAGCGAGGGCAGGAGAGTCGTGGGAAAGGAGGGAAAGAAAGAAGGGAGGACTGCTGACTTGTGCTAGCTTCTCTCTGACCTTTGTTTCAGTTACTTAATCCTCACAACAGCCCAGGAACTGAGTTTCTGTCCCTAATTCCACAGGTAAAACAAATTAAGATGGAAAGAGGTCAACAAATGTGTCCTGGGTCCCACAGCTAGCCGGAGGAGCCTAGAATTAGACATGGGTCTGGCTACCCCAGCCCCCAGGCGTCTTCTCGTTCTGAAAGAGAAGTTTCTCTTGAGCTCATTTGCCGAAGGCTTGCAAATCAGGGGTGCAGCTTTAGCTTGCTCCCAGCCCCCTGTGTGATCTCATCCCCATCTGTGTGTGTGTGTGTGTGTGTGTGTGTGTGTGTGTGTGTGTGTGTGTGTGTTCTGGGCAGAGGGGCTTGTGGCAAGGGACCCTCCACATGTCCCTGCTGCAGCCATCTGTCATCACAGGCTGAGACTGGCCTGGCTTGTAAACAGCCCCGTGGCCAGACGTATGTCTCACCATCTCCTTCCTGAGCTCTGCCACAGAGTCAGGGCCAAAACTGTCTCAAGCAATTAGTGTGCCCTAGTGGAGATCTCCGTGGGAGTCCCAGCAGGCACAGGAGAGAGTTACAGGATGGGGCAGTCTGCCGCCAGGGATCCCTCTGCTCCCTTCCCCGGGCTGTGAGCGCCTGGAGTGCTGCAGTGAGCCAGCAGGCCCAGGTCAGCTCAAACACCCGAGTGTCAGCCCCACGGGGCCCTTCGTGCTTCATGAACATTCTGTGGCATTCGGGCTGATCGGAGCTCAGCTCCACCTCAGCTGACCCCTTCAGCAGCTGGTTTATCTCCCTCAGGTTTGAGTCCCAACTACGGGGTGGCCAGCAGCTCCCCAAGTATCTCCTTGAAGTGCCTGAAAATCACAGCCTGGCTCTTTCTCCACATCTCACACATTTTCTTCTCTCGCCTGTCTGACCCCTTGTTTCATCTTTGATCTGGCTGAGGGGCACCATTTCCTTGACCATCTCTGCATGGCGCTTTGGTTATTTACGTGGTGGAGCATTCGTCCAGCATCTCAGGAGTTCTTCCGAGGGGTCTCCTTCTGGGCAGCCCTGACTCTTCCCCACCATTCACACTCCTGGCCCTTTGTTGAAAAAAGCAGGGATGGTGTCCCCAGAAGGGGTGACAGACAGACTTTCTTCAGGGCAGGCATCTCCATGTAGACTCCAGACCTGAGGGTTCTTGGCCCTCATAATGCTGGAATATGCTGGATAATGCTGGAAGCTTATCATGAGTGTGTTCATGCTTTTATCTGGAGGTGCTAGAGAGGAATGGTTCAGAATTTATCCTCTGGATACAGATGTCTGAGTTCATAATCGCAGGCCCATCCACCAGTTGGGTGATGCTAGGCACATTCCCTAACCTCTCTGCGCCTCACTTGCCCCAGCTATTAAATGGGGATAAATCATATCAGCAAGTACACCTAAGGGCTTTCATGAGGACTAAGTCTGTTAACAGAGGGAAAGCCTCTGTAAAGGGCCTGGTTCCTAGTTAACTGCCACTTTCGTGTCTGTCATTATTCTCATTCTTTCCGTTCTAGTTGAGTGCCTATTCTGTTCTGCTGGCTGTGCTTGGGTCTAGGGATGTAGTAAAGATTGGAAGACAAGCCTCTGTTCTCATGGGGCTGCGCTTTAGCTCGGGAGATGACCAGCCATGGCAGTCAGAGCACAGCCTGTAAAGAGCTTTGACGAAGGCAGATCTCTGCGTTGGGAGTACTCAAGAGGGGTGCCTCATGTGCGTGGCGGGGGCGGTGACACCTGCTATTTCACATTACCGTGAGCCACACAGCTCACTGGCCACCCAAGTCCCATCCAGATCATGGGAGGGTGCTGAGCTCTCACCCCACGTCGAGGTTTCTCTTTCCAGTCACCACTGAAACTTCGGCTCCCCTCTCCCCCAGATTAAAGCTGAATTCTCTTTATTGGATGCTGCACTTGGTCTTACAGAAGCTGGGGTCTGGTCCTAACTGCTGGCCTCTGTGAGGCATGAGGAAAGGCACTGAGGACCCTGGTTTGGGGTGGGTGGCGGGTGCTGGCAAAAATGGGAGTGTCCTTGACAAAAGACAGTGACCATGACACGGACTTCCCTCAGGAAGCCTGTCTCCACCAGGGGTTGCCCATCCAGCAGTTACTCTTCAGGCCAGCACAAGGGCTGAGGGCTCTCAGGAAGGCTCCGTTAGAGAAAATCACCTGTGTGCAGATCGATGGATGAACTGGCTCCTCTCCCTTGGCACATTCCTGGTTCTCAGGCTTTCCTGCAGGTGCCAGCAGCTACTTCCTTCCACCCTTGCTTGGCTCTCCTCCCAGCTCTCAATACTCCTCTCCTGTTCAAGAAACAAGATTCTTCTGCCTGACTTCCTCCTGCCATCACCACACAGCCCTGCCCTTGGGGCCCTGCCCTCGGGGCTCAACCCTCTACCCAACCTCCGCATCCTCCATGGCAGCACAGTGGTAGGGAAGGAATGTAGCCAGAGGCTTGGTCCAACCCTGACTCAGCCCCTCTGAGCCTCACTTTTGTAATCTGTAAAATGGGGAGAGCGTCCCTACCCCGCCCCACTGCTGCCTTGCGGATTACTGTGGTGAGAGGCGGGCAGGACGCTGTACACCAAAGTCCAGACCATAACAAGTGCTGAACAGACACTACTGCTCCTCGGCCTGCAGGCATCGGCGTCACATTATTCTTTCCCTCCTCTTGCTCCTTGTCAAGTTCAAAGGCTACACCTGATCAGCTTGCTTTCTGAGTTTCTCCAAACAGCTCCCTCCTTTCCTCCTTCCAGATCCCAGTCCATAGCATCAGGCCCCATGCCTGGCATGCACCTCCCAGGGTCTCTTCCATCCTTCTGCTTCAAGGTTGGCCTTTCCAGAATCCAAGTGCATCTCCACAGAGCGACCTTTGAGGCTGGAGCTGGATTCCCACAGTGAGCAGCGTGTAAACTCTGAATCTGTGGCAGGAAGAACTCTCACTTCAATTTCCATTTGTCTTCTCTTTAAAAAAGGAGGCTAATTGACATCCTGACTTGGTGTGTCCCTATATCAGACTATCACACGTCATTCTGGGCACACCAAGTAAAGGTGGCACCTCCTCCTCCTGTTTATCTGTTATCTCCACAACAAACGACTATAAAACAGGATTTGCTTTATGAGTTTTCCCAATTGTCTAGTTTCATCTAAAATAACCCTCACACCGTGGAGACATGACTCTTAAAAATTCCTGCAAAGAGACAGGCTTCAAAATAGCACGAATAAGATGATCACAAGTAATTGCTAGAAGTGCTATGCTGGCACCTCTTCTCTAAAATGACCTCCAGTAAGTGCTCAGTGAGTTCCAGGGTAAATACAATGATGACTTCTCAGATGTTGCCCGAACAGACCCTGGGATCCAAATAATCCTGTATAGAATACATTTACATCTGCTGTCTTTAATAACAAGCCTGGAAAGTATATAACGTACCTGGAGATGGCAGCTTACGGTAAGGTATGAGCGATCTTGGTTAGAAAAACATTGAAACATTGAGGCACACAAACTGTATTCTACAATCAAATGAAGATACAGGTATTTCTAACCTATCTCTTGGTATTTGCCGTTAGGTTCCCCCAAAGATTGGGGGGATTTGGGGACTCAGTTTGGGAGTGTGGAAAGGAGTGACCCAAAAAAATGCTTTGAATGTACAAAAGCATTTATTTTGGAATTCAAAGTAGCCTGGCTCAGTAAAGGAGTAAGCCACACTGGGGGAAGGACTCCTGGCTATTTTATAGTGGGATGGAGGCACGATGGACTTTCAGATTCATGGCAGGCACTACTGCCCTTCACTCTTGAGTCTAGAGGCAAAGAATCTGTCTAGAAATCTATTAAGATGTTAATACAGACATTAGTCAAAACAATGAGGACCCGTATTAGAAGAGTCTGAGAAGAGTGCCTAGGACCTGGGTCTGCAGCTGCCGTGAAGAAGAGACAAAAGCCAATGGACGTTTCCGCCCAAATGCCACACACACAGCATGGCATCACCGTGCCTTTCTGGGGTGCCTTGTCCTATCATTTGCAAGAATCTATTTCAACAATAAAATATACGAAGGATTATCTTTTTGTAAGTTACTAAAGAAAGGATGAGTCCAGTGACATATATTCTCAACAGTAAATGATTTATTGAATAAAAATAAGCTTTACCAATGAACTCTTAAGCAACTATGTGAGAGTGCCGCTGCTGATGCTATGAGTGGAATGGAAGGAACTGGAGTAGGATTGGTGTAAGATTCCCTCAGGACAGCTGTTCATAGGAAAGTTATCGCCACAAAGAAGACATATTGCTACAGGACGTCAGCATGTAGTTAATTTTATGAAACAAGACATTTGAAGTTAAATGGTATCATCTTTATATTGGAGTAGCATGAAAATCCCTTGTTCTCTGAGTTTTATTGGCTATGTCTTGGTAAAGGGGTCATCAAACTTAAAGATGAATTATTTAAACAAACGATGGGTGTTCCACAAAACTACCTTTTTGTGATGACGGGTGACTATCAGTAACACGCCACCAGCTAGAGCTTTTCAAGAAGCTCGACATATTTATCTACCTCTTCAAAGTAATAAGATGTTCATCCTGTTTTTATTTAAGTCAATTGCTTTTCTCTTTTAAGCCATTTTTTTTTTTTTTTTAAGAAAAGATTCAGGTAGGAATGAAGACAAGCAGAAGCAGGCAGGAAAAGACAGGAGGATAAAGCATTTATTTATTTTATTTAGTTGTACATCTTTTGTTATTCTCTCTGGACCTGGGACAAGAACCCAAGTCCTTGCCATACATATGGACTGAGCCATCAGAAGGCAGCTGACCACACCACTACTCCACCAAGCCCACTTTTTTTAAGGAGGAATTTGTGGAATCAAGGCAGGACATGTATTCACACCAAAATACTGAGAACAACTTCTCATCATTGTGTGAATTATTGATGTCCACCATCTCCATTTACATACTTTAAAAAATTTGAAAATGGAATTTTCTAGCTTACTTTTTATTTGTAAGGACAGTAAGGCGACCTCAGGGAAGATGGAAACTAGTCACATTTCAACGGGAGCCTCCCACAGTTAGAGAATGTGAGTGCAAAGTGGTTTTATATGTGCGTCCGCAGTGAGCTGCTTTCATCTTCGCCTGGTTTGTCAGCTATGGCGGCAATAAAACCAGAAATCAAAATAAAAACCGAGCTTAGAACCAGACTGTGAAGTATTGTATCCAGATGTTTAACTAAGAAGACAACCGGTTAGTTATGTAAGATGTAACCATTAGGAGAAACTGGGTGATGGACTCATGAGACCGGCTGTACTGGTGCCCCCACCCCACACCACCCCTACCCCTCCATCAACTTCCTACAAACCTATAATTATTTGAAAATATGACAAAACAAGAATAAGAAAACCACTTATTCAATCACATTATATTGCCTAACATTGAGAACGTATAAAATATACACTATATATAATAACCGTATGCAAGATATCTAGCTATATAGTCAATTAGTGTCATTTTTATCACCCTGAGCCAAGAGCAGTCCACAGAGAGCCAAGGAAGGGATTTCTGCCAAGGAGACACGGCTGCCCAGGGTGATGGCCTGGGAGGACTGGGCCTCACCATGGTGGGGTGAGATGAACCCAGACTGTCCCCAGCATGGGTGACCGTGGCCCAAGTGTTCTCCATGAGACCTGTCATATCTTCATTCCTCAGCCTCCCCAGTGATTGAAAATGGCCAGCTGGAGTGTCCCCAGGGCTACAAGAGGCTGAACCAGACTCACTGCCAAGGTAAGGATGGGGCCAAGGCTTGGGGAGAGGAAATGGCAGTCCTGATGGCACAGGAACACCCGCACCCATGCCAGACAGAAGGATCCTCTGCCACTGCCTCAGTTGTCTCTGTTGGGCATCTCTTAGGCCCAGTTTGGGGAAGCGATGAGGGTCGCTGATTCCAAGGACCTAAGCAAGTCAGGGGACAGTGATGGTGATAACTGAGAAATGTCCTGGGAGCTGAGACTGTCCCCCACGTCCCATCTCCACCCACCCTCGCCAGACCCAGGTCAAGTGTCCTCTAGGCCTGTGGAGCTGTGTCTGGAGTTGCCACCCAGTCCCTACCCATCATCATCCGTCACCTCCTGGGCTGATCTCCCCAGATGGGACGACGTTTGACTCAAGTGGGGGATCAAGTCAACCTGAGCTGGGGGGGACCTCTGTGGGTTTTTCCCACCAAAGCACCTTCACCTGCTCAGACCTCCCTCCCACAGTCTGGAGGGGGAGGGGCATGGGCACTGGTACAGGGGGAGGGAGGAGACCATAAATCATAGTCTGGTCTTGGTGACCAGGCTGACAGGCTCTGTAAGGCCAGCTGAGTTCTGGGGTGCTCTCCATTAGAAAGTCCCCTGGAGAGGCAAGGCCCAGGGGCACAAGACTTGGGCTAGAGGGATGGGTGGGGCTCAGCTATGGCTTCATCACTAGGGGACTCCAGTAATAGTGGGAGGTGAGATCAGGGTGAGTGGATGGTCTAGAAACTTTTAATGAGGGGCAGCTGTTGCCACTGAGCCCCTTGGACTCTGAGGGGGAATCCTGTTGGCTGGGGACCGGGGAATAGGTGTGACAGCAGCAGGGCATTCCAGCCAGTGAAAGGTTCCTGGGGCCGGCAGAGGCCAGTGGTGGGGCTCAGGCAGCTTCCTCTTTAGAGACCTCTGAGGGCTACACCAATAGCAGCCTGTATGGCCTGCTGGTGATGGGGAGGCTTTGACCCACTTGACCTCCTGATGCCCTCTCCCTGGGGGCTTCTTCAGCTGAGGAGTCTGAGGGAGCCCTGGGGTGGTTAGGCGATCTGCTGTGGGCGCCAGGCTTGAGGATAAGAGGGGCTGCTGAGCGAGAGGGCAGTGTGAACCACCTGAAGTATAGCTTGTGCCCACGCAGGAGACAACACCGGCCCCTCTGGGTCTCCTCAGAGCCCACAGCTCACGCACAGGCTCTGGGGAAATGGTGGAGGGCCTTGGATACCACGTGAAGCGCTAGGGCCTCCCGCTAGGAGGTTATGGGACCCCAGAGGCAAGTCAGACTCATGTTTAGACATAGCGTTCTGGCCACAGTCTAGAGGCAAAGGGATCCGTTTCCAGATGTTTCCCTGCCCCTAGGGTGCCCTGCCAAGGAGAGGTGGGCATCACTCAGCCCCTGCCTTCCTGTACTCAGTGCAGATTCCCCCGAAGCCAGTGGGCGGGGGGCTCTGATGCTGTGCTGCTGTGTGTCGTCTCACGGCCGGCAGGTGGGAGCCCCTCACAGAGTTTTCATGCTCACCGTCATTGCTGCCTCCTCCACCATCAGCAAAGGTGTCATCACCAAGAGACCCCCAATTCTGTAACCTAGAGTGTGAGGATGAGGATTTCTCCTTGGCAGGAAGGAATCTAACATAAAAGGGTTTTGAGGTCAACAAGGAAGTTAGTGAGGTGCTCTTGTTTGATGGGGAGCATGATCAGCCAGCAGGTCACCTGAAGCCGGGGCCTGAGCAGGGCCCGGAGGTGAGCCCCCCTAGCCTTCTGCTCCAGCAGCTCCTCTGGCCTCCTGCGTCCTTTCCGGGTTGGGCTCCCCATCCTGCAGCTCAATGCCACGTGTTCAGGTCTGGCTCCTGCAGAGATGCCTCCTGTCTCTCGAGGAAGGACAGACTGGGCAGCCCATTCTCCACCCTCCAACCCAATTGTCCCCTCACCTGCTTCCCCTCTGCAACCAGTTTGCCACTCAGAGCTGAGTGACTTTGTCCACATGACTCCTGGAGCCTCAGTTTCTTCTCCCATGACATGAAGACATATGGACTTTATTGATAACATTGTGAGAATTCACTGAGCTATTATATGCCAAGCAGTTGGCACCACACATGTAATATATCCCAATAAACGTCAGCTCTTAATATTATGACAGTCATGACCTGCCAGGTATTGGACCAGGTGGTTTGCCATTTTTGTCTCGTTTCATCCTCCTGACAAGACTAGTTACTTTCAGCCCCCCACTTACAGATGAGGAAACTCACACAGGAGGCACAGGGAGAGGGACCACACTTAATAAATGGTGGCCCTCTCATTGCTGTTGTTTTCTTTGGGGAAAGTAAAAGTATTCGAGGCTCTCTGGCCCAGCCTGGGCTTCCATCAGGCCGCCCCTGATCCCCTTCTGCAACCCTGCAGATATCAACGAGTGCTCGACCCTGGGCCTGTGCAAGGGCTCAGAGTGTGTGAACACTAGGGGCAGCTACGTGTGCACCTGCAGACCGGGCCTCATGCTGGACCCTTCGAGGAGCCGCTGTGTGTGTGAGTACAGGCGGGACCAGGGGTGGGGGCCACTGGAGGCAAGATGGGACCTGCTGACACACAGCAGTACTTCCCCAGGCCCAGAACCCCATGGCCAGGGCCCAGTGTCTCCCACTCCCCCTGCATTGGGCCCAAATACAAAATCGATGGGTCCCCTCCTGCTGGGAAGGGCATGGTTATTACCTCACTTAACTTTAGGCGTTGATTTCGGGGCACTGCAGTTTGGGATGAACATTTTCTGCTTCTTCAGGTTTATCTGTTTCTGTCCCACCCGCCTCACATGCTTTGGGAGTGTGTGTGCTGCCTCTGAACGCACATCTGGCTGAGCCACAGCTGCCCCTTCCAGCACAGAGCTTGCAGCCTGGTCACTTGGCTGCAGACCTTTCTGAAAGGGCTGTAGTGTTAAGAGCCCTGCTTCCCAGGCCCAATGCTTTTCCATGATCCTGTGGCTTCTTGTGTTTCTGGTCCATGGACACATGTATATCATGGATCATATTAGCATCGTGCACATGTGTGTGCACACAAGAGCTGTTTCCTGTGACCTCTGTGGTTTCTGGCTGGGAGAAGCACAGGCTGGCACCACCCCCAGATGGCAGAGCTGACACCACGGCCCAGATGGGGCTTTCCTTGGGCAGGGAGGCCAGAGCAGAGCTGAATAAAACCAGTCCCTACTGGCCTCTGCCAAGTGGCAGCCCAGGTCAAGTTGGCATCGCCCAGCTCGGCAGAGCTTCCTGTGGCTGCCAAGTCCAGTCAGCAAACCGGCAGGTACCGGGGCTGGGGAGGTTGTGGGATGAGCAAGGCTCTAGCGCCACCCAGAGAAGCACCCCATGTCAAAGGAGAGAGGAGAGGACCAGGCTGAACCTCAGAACACTTGATGGTGATAGACACAGGTATCAATCAGGAGTCTTTGGATTGCAAGCAACAATAACCCAATTCAAATAGCCAGTTAGGAAAAACAATGAATTGAATCAGAGCCCAGGGCCATGACTGCTGCAGGCTGGTTAGAGCCAGGCAGACAGTGCCTGAGGACATCTCCTGCTTGTTTCCTCCATGTTATTTCATGGTTCTTTCCAAGATGCTCCAGGCCAATATCCTTCCAGCCTTGCAAACTCCACTTAAAAAATTAAAAGCAAACAAACAAAAAACAATGAAAAGACGGGTACCTTTTTTTGTAATAATCTGGGCAAACAAAATCTCCAAGCTGAGTATTATCACTGGGCCTACTTAACCAAACGCCCATCCCTGACCCGTGACTGTGAGCAGGGTTTGGACTGTACTCTATCAGTCAGGAAGTGGGTCAGCCTCCACTCCATCACGGGGCCACAGCAGGTGGGAAGGTGGGTCTCAGGAAAACCACGTACTGTTACAGAGCATGGGGGCATAGGTGCCAGGCAGGCAGAAGTGGAGGTGCCCACTCCCTATGGAATCATCATCCAACCCTCATTTTCCACAGGAAGAAGATAAACCCAGGGAGATTGTAACCCACAGTGCAGCAGGGACTTGAACTCAGTCTGCTGAGTCCTGGCCCTGACAGGACTTCCCTGAATTCTGCATTCCTGAACTTTGAGCATTTTCTCCTTCTCCCCACCCCATATCCCCCATCCCCTTGTCCACCCTTCTAAGCATTTCAGTCTCTTCCAACCCAGCATGATCTCCTTGTCTAACCTTGAGATAATCTATAAGAGAACAGTCTTTAAGATTAAACCTCAATCCTGCATCCCAGGAAGTTTCTAGACTATTTCTGAACATAGTGCCCATCTTCCCCACTTTTTAATCCCAAGGCAGTCCTCACTGAATCGAAGTTCAAGCAAGGGGACAGCGGCAGTGGCACTATTGTTCTCGAAGCCCAACACTACTGTCACTTACCGTTGGCCACAGGACTTGGGTTCATGGATCTATCCAGCCAGCCTGTGAGCCTGCGAGCTCTTACTCAGTCTGTAGGCACCAGACGTGGTGCAGGGTGCCTGGGTTACAAAGATGCCCAAGACAGAGGCCCTGTCCTTAAAGTTCCCCATCAGGCCTTTGGGTCTCACCTCCTGTCATGTCCCCAAGGAGTTTGTGGACCCCAGAGCACACTGCTCCCCACTCCACCCTGGGATTTGGAAAGCACATTAAACTCAGCCCCTGCAGACAAGTGCATCCCCATTTCCTGCTCTCTGGTTCTCCCTGGGAGGGTGGGAGCAAGGGCCTGCTTGGACAGGTAACAGGAGCAGGTTCCACTGCTGCTATTCTTCTGAATGTTCTCCCAGCCCAACCAGGGCTCCAGACCTCTGGACTAAGACGTGGGCAGGCCAGTCTAGCCAACCACCCCTCACCTGTACCCTCCTCTCTCACATTTCCTCCTGCTGGCCACCTGCCCACCTCCACCTGCCCTGTCTGTTGCAGCGGACAAGGCCGTCTCCATGCACCAGGGACTCTGCTACCGGTCTCTGGGGCCCGGCACCTGCACCCTGCCTTTGGCCCAGCAGATTACCAAGCAGATATGCTGCTGCAGCCGAGTGGGCAAAGCATGGGGCGGCAAGTGTGAGAAATGCCCCCTGCCTGGCACAGGTAACCCTCTGTCCCCATCTCAGCTATGGCCAGCAAGGAGTGTTCTCCAAGCCAGTGGCCATTGCCTCCTGCCTGGGTGGGCCACCCACAAGTCAGGAGACCCCCTCTCCCTTTCCTGCTCACCCTGGGGCACCCTCACGCCTTGCTGCCTCCATCGCCTCATCCTTCAAAGGAGGGAAGGGAGGCCGGTTTCCTGTAGAAGCAGCATCTCTCACCTTATTCTCGGATGGCTGACTTTGCAGAGGCCTTTCGGGAGATCTGTCCTGCTGGCCATGGCTACACCTACTCGAGCTCAGATATCCGTCTGTCCATGAGGAAAGCGGAGGAGGAGGAACTGGCCAGGCCCTCGAGGGAGCAGGGGCAGAAGAGCAATGCGACACTGCCTGGGCCAGCGGAGAGGCAGCCCCTCCGGGAGGCCACTGGAACCTGGCAGGAGCCTGGGACCACCCCTGATGATGGTATCTGGGCTGGGGAGGAACCTGGGGACACCCCTTTTCCCTTGGATTACCGCACCTCGAAGGGCCACAGTTTTTCTTCCCAATTTGGGCCATAAAGAGAGGGAATTTGTAGCACCTGACCCCTAGAACTTGCTCTTATGGCCTGGTATGACATAGCCTCACTGTTTCCTCTCCTTTGTGGGGTCAAGAGGTACCCAGAGAGCTGCTGTGGAGGTAGGAGTGGCAACCCAGTGCTCACCCCAGAGGCTCAGGCCCTGCCACCCCTTCCCAGCCATGCAGCTTCTAGACTGGAGCTGCGGCCAAGCCTGAGGAGCTGGTGGATCCTGAGGAGTCTGGGTGCTGTAATACCCCCCTTCGATCAGAGCTCTCACCCCAGTTCAGCCGACCAGGCCTAGGAGGCCCAAAAGAGACTGGTTCTGAGGCACCCTGGCAGGTGCCCTGAGAGCCACGCGGGAGCGAGCCCGAATACTAGGGGCGCTGGACACAAGAGGGCAAGAGCATGTTAGCAACAGGCACTCTGTGGTGGCCAGAACTATCCAGGACTCTGGACCTGGCCGATGGGGAATCAGGACAGAGCTCTCATCATGGAGATGTCACACTCACCAAGCCAGGAGCTTCCTAGAAGTTTTCCGTGACCCGTAGTCCCAGCTGTGGGTGTGGTGACCTGCTGTGGGTGGGAGGTTTGGGAGGGAGGAGATGGCAGTGGGGCGACAGCCAGCCCCGATGGGGTGGAGTGGCTCAAGAGGGGTAGCCTCCAGTCACTGGACAGAGAAGGTTTCCTCTCGCCGAGTGAGATGCCTCGTAGGTCCTCCAGACCTTGGGTTCCGGGGTCACTGGGGGCCAGTCCCAGCAGGGTGGGGTGGGGCAGAGGAACTGTGGATGCTCTGGGCAAGGTCAGGAGTGCGCTTGCAGGCCGCACTAGTCCAGGTTAAGGGTGGAAGGGACAGGCGGCTGCACTGTCCTCCCTGAGCTCATGCTTTCGCTTTCCTTGCAGGTGACTCCCAGGCTGGCCAGGTAAGTGAGTCCTCCCACCAGGGAGATGGGCAAGTGTGGCAGAGAGCAGGCCCTGGCCACCTCAGTCTCCAGGGCAACACCCATGAGGGAAGAAAGGGGGAAAGTGGGCTCTTGGTGAGATGCCGAGTGGGAAGGTTGAGACAAAGACCCCGTTTTTCCTAAAAGGAAGGACAGCAGCTCCTGTTTATGGAGCAGCCACTGTGCAGAGGAGGTTTAGAACCGCCTGAGCCAATTTGCTTAAACCCTGTCTGAGGCTCCTGTCTGATGATGCATGAGGAAGCAGAGCAATAGCTGTGCATAGCCTCAAACCGCATCACCAGAAACAGGGGCTCCGCTCCCTTCCCCATTCCCCAGATTCTCCTGCAAAAGCTGCATACGCTCCTAGAAAAGCATTCTAGAAGAATGAATCTGCTTCTTCCCTCGCCTGTCTGCCCATTCCTACCCTGTCCCCTGGCCCTGAACCTCCACGTCTGACTGTCCCCAGACACAGTCTCTCCACAGCTTGTTCTGTCCCCGGAGAACCATGCTGCCCTCCCAGCCTGACGTTCCTCTTCCATGTCCTCACTGCCCCAGCCATCCCTGGCCCTCCGTCGTCCTCTGCCCACGCTTCTCCTCCTGGTTCCCCCACTTGCCTACCTCTGCCCTTAGGCTGTGTTGAGGGACATCTGTGTGCCCTTGGGTCCCAGCTTCACCGCCCTGGCTCTGTTACCCCTCAGTAGGCTAGTTCACCTCTGGAGCATCTGTTGCTATACCTGAGACATGGAGTTCCCAGCTTAGATAAGAGACTTGCTTAGATGACCCTGAACTGGCACATGACGTACTTCCGCTCATCACTGGCGCTGCTGCTGGAGAATAATGGACACAAAGAGCTAGAACATGGGACGAGGGGATTGCCCAGCATGTAGTGAGCGCTCACCAGCCTGGAATGAATGACAAAGGGAATGAGTGGGCAGGACAGGAAGCCTGGAGCAGAGGTGAGGTGGGAGGAGGCACGCTTTGGGGAGGCAAGAGTGACTTTCTCCTGTTTCTACACAGGTCACAGCCAGTGTTACCCAAGTACCCACCCGGGTTCCAGGTAAGTCCCCCTTTTAGCAGCTCCCAGGACACAGAGAAAGGCAAGAAGGAGGGATTTTAGTCTAGACGGGATAGCAGCTGCTCACATCAGATGAGGTTGTGGGTGATGCGACATGTCAGTGCCTTTTCCGTTAGCTCCACACACCTTAGTAAAGTCAGCAAGAGGCATCACGATGCTTTGCAAATTCTCCCTGGCCCATAACACTTCTTGTATTCCAAGTGCCACCCCCTCATAAAGGAGACCAAGGAGGCCCCGCTGAAGCAGCGGCTGCAGCCCCAGAGCTCCCCTGCACAGGGCCTGTCTCTCTGCGACATGGTTAGGGCTCTGGAGATGGGACAGGGCATTGTTCAGAAGTCAGATGCTGGGCGTCAACGTCCTCTGCCTGCAAAATGGACACTAATGCTGCCCGGAGCCTCTGAAGCTGATCAGAGGTTGATGCTCATGGCAGAGCTCTGTGAGAGGTCAAGTGCTTGGCAAACGGGAGATGAATGCGGGGAATCAGGACACCCGGGCTTCAGCTCTGTGTCCACCCAGCTAGCTGGCCTTGGATGAGTGGCCACATCTATGGGTCTCAGTCTCCTTGCCTGGATGGAGGGTGAGACACTAAGCTCTGCCTAAGCTCTCGGGTCCTCTGATTGTTTGGGGTCAGGTCCAGTTCCAGGAGACTAGAGACTAGAGGCCAGACCTACCCTAGGGACCACTCCCTGTTCTTGGGGTCAGAACACCAGGGAGGAAGACGGGCCAGCACTGCCAGAGTCTCTGGAGGGAACACTGTCCAGGGGTGGAAGGAGGTGTGCTGGGGTCCCTTCTCCCGTCTCCCTTCTCCCCTCTCCTAATTGCAGGCGATGCTGTAGCAAGGCCAATGCGGCCACTGCATGGCCAGGGAGCTCCAGAGACCTGGGAAGAAGAGCGAGTGACTACTCCCACCGAAGAGCTAGTCCTGGGCCCCCAAGGTATCAGCAGCCAGCCTAGGAGGTGGCTGTCCAACAAACTCATGCCTAGACTTAGTGTCCCTGGCCTGGTATGACAGAGAGCTCAGGTGTCCCTGGTGAGCATGGGGAGCCTGCCTGGAGCACAGGTGCCCCCAGTATATGTGTGGGGTTCTGTCTAGAACACCACTGTAGCCATGAAGGTGAAAGAGAAGGGACTCTTGGGAGAGAGAGCCAGGCAGAGACCTTCCAGGGGACTCCAGGAGTCCCTCTGGAAAAAGGGGAACCTGTGGAGGATTCCACACTGTTCTGGGTACCCTGGCATTGGACATCCCCTGCCCACAGAAAGGGCCAACTTTGGACAAAGAAAATGTCTCCAGTTCTCAAGGCTATTTGACTGCCTGGGAGCTTGTGTCCCCCCAGCACTGACCAGGTACATGATGAGGGGTGCAATGTGGGGGAGATCCCGGCAAATCCAATTTGCCCTGCAATGTGTCCTCAAAGGCTCATTGTTGGGGCCCAGAGGAGCAAGGCTGGTGTCGCTGCTGCTGTCCCTCACACGTGTGCTCACACCTCCGCAGAGTATGCAGTGCAGGGACCAGAACCCATCACCTGGGGGCAGAGGGGTATTTCCAGATCTCCTCCAGCAAAGGTAGAGCCCCTGCAGCCTGGCAAAGCCCTCCGGAGAGAGTGGGGCGCAGTGAGGGTTTGGCTGTCCCAGGCCTGAGCCAGGTGTCCCCTCTGTCCTGACTCAGTGCACTGCCCCAGGGGGCGTCTCCACCTTTGCTCAGCAGCAAGAGCAGCTGGGTTAAGGGGCTCAGCAGGGCATTCTGAGTCTCTGACATGGGAAATGAGAATGGAGGCAGGATAGGGTCCAGGGGCAGGATGAGGGGTCCAGGCCAGCAGTGTCCCTCTCTGGGAGTGATAGTGTCCCCACCCCTACCACCACCATAGTCTTTAGACCTGATTCTTCCTTCACCCTTGCCATCCCCAACCTAGGAGGATGACCTTTATTTATTTATTTATTTTTAAGTGATTATTATTTTTATTTTTATGCATTGCAATAAATTCATATGTACAGGTTCCCCACTCCTCATATATATGATTTCTGGAGAATGACATTTCGAACCAAGCAGGGGACCCACAAGCTGTCACAAACTTGGAGCCAGACCAGGGACAGGTTCTCCTTGGCCAAGGCCAGTCGCGCACATTCAGTTCAGTCCAGTTGAGCAAATGCTGCTGAGCCCCAGTGTGTACCCACAGAGGCCACACCCCAGATCGTCCTCCGGGGCCTCAGGTCACCTCAGGGCAGACGAGCAGGGCAAGGAGCCCTGGCATGTGGGCGTCCCGCTGAGACCGCAGGGCAGACAGAGAGGCCGAAGGCATCAGTCAGTCATTATTCACTCCACATGTTCTAAGAGCCAGGTACTTTTCTAGTCTTACAGATACAGTCCAAAGAGCTATAATCCCGGGGTCCTGCCTGCCAGGGTCGGGTAGCTGGGGTAGCTGGGGTGCAGACCATGTAAAGCCTATGGGCCCAGGTTTGTGACCCAGGGCCAGAAGTGGAAAACAAAACAAAACTAGATTCTGTGTTCTATACAATCTCAGTCCTGCGTCCCAGGGAGCTTCTAGACTATTGCTGAATGCAGTATCCATCTCCCCACTTTTTATCCCAAAGCAGCCCTCATTTATTCTCTCAGTAGGCCTCTAGGGGCCTCTGGGCCCCGCTTCCCTGTCCTGCACCTTGAGCCTGAGCAGCCTTTCTGAGACAGCTCTGATGGCACCCCAGCCTGCATGGCCTCCTTGCTTACAAACCAGTTTCAACACTGCATGCAAGGCTCTGCTCAGGTGGCCTCATCTCACCACTGCTCAAGCACCGCACATACCACATCGTTCTTTCTGCCTGCCTGCCTGCCTGTCTGTCTAGGAAAACTGGGCAGGAGTTGCCAGGGAAGGGCCCTGTGCACTGTGGGTGAGAACCAGCCTGTGTTCAGGGTGAGGTTAGGCTGAGCCCTCAGAGCTGTGGCAGTTAGCTGGGACATGGGACAGGGTTACGGGAAGCCCTGGGTTTCAGCGAGGAGGTGCACCACCTGGAGCTCCGTCCCATGTCGGCCACGGGGCCCTGGAAGAGGCGCCACAGGTCTGCGCCAGGCTGTGCCGTGTCTGGAGAGGGAGGACCTAGCTAGGGGGGACGTCTTCTGTGGGTCCCCCCTGGCCTGCACACCTCGCCAGCCCACTTCGCTGCCTTTGCCCGTGCCCACACCACCATCCCCTGCCGGGCTGTCTCCACAGACGTCGACAGATGTGCTGCAGGAGCCACTAACATCTGTGGTCCCGGAACCTGTGTGAACCTCCCGGACGGGTACAGATGTGTCTGTACCCCCGGCTACCGTCTGCACGTCAGCCAGGCCTACTGCACAGGTATCCCCCGGCGTCCCAGGCTCACGCGGGGCTGGGGCACGGGTGGGGGGGCTGCGGCGGAGTCCAGCGTCCAGGCAGAAGACCTCAACGGTGCTGCCTGGTTGATGGACGTAGGAGCTCAGTCCGCTGGGTAAGGCAGACGTCAGCCTGCGGAGCCCGTCAGTGAATCTCTAGGACTGCAGAGTGGGAAGCCCGCCAGTGACTGCCCCCTCCCACCGACCGGTACTTGGCAAATCATCAAGTGTGGGCTTAACGCCCACCCCCTCCATATTTATACAAGGGAGAAAACTTCTCTGTGACTTGAAGAGGAAATGAAGAGATTGTGGGGCCCCTGCGGGAGGAAGAAGGGGCTGGGCAGTGACCCCAGGCCCTTGGAGCCTGAGAGATTTTTCATCTTCCCCGACGCCTCTGCACCTTCGTCCCCTTTTCCCCACAGTACCGTCCCGTCTGGCCTAGTGTAGGCAGGGTGCTGGCAAGGGCCCAAAGAAAGGCACTGCTGTCCTCCCTGACCATCTCCCTCGCTTCTGCTCAGATGACAATGAGTGTCTGAGGGACCCCTGCAGGGGAAGAGGGCGCTGTGTTAACCGTGTGGGCTCCTACTCCTGCTTCTGCTACCCCGGCTATACCTCCTCTGGTGCCATGCAGGAATGCCAAGGTAAGCTAAGCCCACCCCTGCCCCTGGGAAGGTCCAGGGGCCCACAGGGGCCCACAGCCTCCTGCTGGGGTGAGAGAGGATGAGTCCCCAGCACCCAGCCCCTGTGCTGTGGTCTGAGGAGTGTGGGGGCTGCAGAAAGAGAAGCCAGGGCTCTGGCCTGACCGAGGGGAGGCCCGCCCTGTGCTGGGACGGGAAGAGGGTGCACGTGCAAGCGGCAGCAACTGTCCCAGAGGCTCCAGGGAGCTGTGGCTAAAACAACCGTGTGAGGGGCCGGGGGCATGGCTGCAGATAAGGACACAGCCACGCTCCCAGAGTCCAAGTGATGGGAAACTGCTTTCATCTGGAGTGAGGGTGGCCTATGACAAGGCTGCCGGGACTCCTGGCAGATAAACGGGGGAGTAGGCGTGCCTCTGCGAGAGAAGCTTGGAGGCACTGCAGGCTTTGAGCTTTCCCAAAGGCCCGGCCCAAGGCACGAGGAGCCAGGTGAAGATGCCTCCAGTGCGGACGCTTTAGTCTATAGCATTATCTATAGCTAAACACACACTTTGCACTCCTTTTTATGAATGAGATCTCAGAGAATATGAGGCAGCACTTTCCAAGCAGCGCCTTGAGATTCTTGACCCACCTGGAGACTGGTGCTGCTCTCCTTGCAATTCACGTTGCTGGTTCTTGTGGGGTCACCTGGTGGCCTCTCACAGGCCCCCCTCCAGTGGCCAGGGAAGCTATGTATCCTCCCAGTGCCAGGGTTCCCTGGGGCTCTGATCCCCAAGGATCTGATTTGCAGAGACCAAGGCCGCACAGTTCTCCTCACCTGATGATGGGGGAATTTCAGCTCCTGACATAATCGCAGAGTGGGACGACTGCGAGCATCCCTCCAGCATCCCTCGGGCAGCCCTCGAGCACTAGTGCTGACATGCCAGGTTCTGGGCAAGCTCCGGAAACACTGTGACGAGAGTCGAGAGAATTAGTGGAGCCACAAGATCCAGATGCAGAAGCAAATGGTCCTTATGGGAAGATATGGGATGTTTGAGCTGCGCAGAATTCTAACAGCGACTGTTTAACAAGCATTTCTTAGTGGCTGGCCCTGTCCTAAGCTCTGCACTTTCTGAGCTCTCATGCCAACCCCATGCAGTAGAAGTCCTTCTTCTAGTCTTTAGCAACCGGTGACTCAGAGAGGTAAGCTGAAACACGCAGGAACCTTGGCCCTGACTGAAGCAGAGCTGGAAGCAGAATCAGTCATTTCAGCCCAGAGTAAGCTTTGCTGCCAGCGACTCTCCCTCACATGCATGGGGTGAAATGGAGGGGCAGAGGTGTTCCAGGGAAGGGGATCCATTTCTGCAGACAGCAGAGTAGTGAACAAGCCTGGCATGGCCCGGGAATAATGGCAAATCCAGTGCGGCCGGACTGTGGGATGTGTTAGGAAGTGGCAGGAGCAGAGGCCAGTGTGTGACGGAAGGCTGTGTAGGAGGGCCTGGGGAAGCGCTCAGAGGCTTTCCCACTGCAGTGGGCAGCCTGTGGGAGGTCATTGCGGAGGAGGAGATGCCATCAGCTGACTGTCAAGGAAGTGCCCCAGGCAGCAGTGCTCAGGAAGGCCAGGTGCTGGGGCTTCTCCAGGCTCGCAGCCTTGGCAGGTGCTGGGGGCTGGAAGCCAGTACTCTAGCCCTTAGGTTTCATTATTTGGCATTTCTTGTACCTGTGGTGGTTACTGCATTGTTTTTTTGTTTGTTTGTCTCAAAGAAAGGTAGAAGCAGCAATGATGGTGAGCAGGCAGACAGGAAGAGAGAGGAGGAAGAGCACTTTATTTAGTTGTTGTTTATCATGGTTATTTCCTGCACCACCCCGCCCACAGCCCCCCTCCGGCCTTGGGTCTTAAACCTGGGACCTTGGGATATATATGGACTGCAGCAGGTGTACTAGACCACCAGCCCACCAGTGTGCAGCAAGGGTTTCCTTGTACAGTGCAGAGACTTCCCTGGGTTTAAATGTTGCCCATTTTGTTCTATATCCTCTAATCTTATCCTCATTTCTCCTTTTAACAGAAATCCTTCATTCTGATTTGTTGAAATTCACCTTTTTGCCTTTCTTTTCATGCTTGGGAGACTCCTGTATAAGAAGTCCTTCCCTACCCTAAGTCACAAAGATATCTGCCTACAGTTGCTTTCTTTAAAGTTATAGTTTTGGGCATGCCCTGGTGGTGTAGAGGTTTGAACCACCACCTCAGGCTGGCATAGACCACATACATCCTGGTGGGGGTAGGTTCATGTTCCAGAACCTGGGGAGGCAACCAAGATGAACAACTAAATAACGAATAAATTAAAATCCTCTTCCTCTCTCTTCCTGCCTGCCTGCCTACTTGCCTTCATTTCTGCTGCACCTTTCCTTTAAAAAATAAAATCAAGTTTTTGGCACACCCTGGTGGTTTGGCAGTTAAGTCCACTGCCCGTGGCAGGCATAGTTCAAATACATTTTGGGGTGGGGGTGGGGGTGGGGGGGAGCAGGATGACAGAAACATGTGCTGTGGTCATGGGGAACAACCAGAATGAACAGCTAAATAAAATGGATAAAATGCTTCTTCCTTCTCTCTCTTCTGGTCTACCTGCCTACCTGCTTGCCTTCATTCCTGTCTGTACCTTTTCTTTAAAGTTATAGTTTTGCTTTTCACAGCAAATGCTAATCCAGCTGGAATCCCTCTCTATATGGGTGTTAACATCCCAGTTTTTCCCATGTCCATTTTTCTTCATAGAGCAAGTCACTTTTCCCAGGTTCATCTATCTGTCATCCAGGCCGGCTCAGGCTGTGGGCTCTTTATCAAGTACTCACACATGGCTCTGGCTCCGAGTTCCCTTTTCTCTTCTGTTAGGATTAGCGCTCTTAAAGTGAGGACTAGTTATTTCAGAATTGCCTGGAGAGTGAGTAAAGGCAGGTTCTCAGGCCTTCCCAGTAATGCTGGGCGACGATGGCCAGATGTGGGCCGGACACGTGTACTCACACCTTCTGTCTGTGATTCCATTGGACGCTAAGGTTGTAGGAAGTGTTGCTAAGATGGAGACACAGTCCAAAAAGGCATGTCTGACGTTCTGTGTGGGACACTGGGGACATAAGACAATAAGGCCCCTTCTCAGCAGCTGGTGGTGGGAACCAGATAAGCGAACACTTCATGTAACCCTGTTTCTAGGTTTCTAAGGGGCCAGGGAAATGGGCCTCTC
>RJWH01007199.1:0-43432 GCA_004363575.1 Solenodon paradoxus | reverse complement strand
TCAAGAAGAATTCTCCGACAATCTTTTTTTATCACCATCCTGAATCCCTGTCCATAACATAGTCTGAGATAAAAATAAATTTTAAGATTCTTCCTTTTATTGTCACTTTTCTTATATCTCCAACTGTGTAATACTGTCAATCTCTGTCACATGTTTTTACGTCTTTCTGTATTCATTACCCCAGCTAATTTAAAAAAAATTATAAATATAAAATATTTTTTCTGAAATATGGCTAAAAAATAAGAGAACTATTTAGGATGATGGAAGGTAAATAACCTGATACAAAAAGTACTGTTATGAGATCAACCTGAGTCCTTACTTGTTAATGAGGAAACTTAAATAAAGAAGAGGTGAAGACAGTGGAAAGTATGGGGAGATTGGTGTGTCATCACCTATAGAAGAAGCCAGTGTTGACTCCCATAAAATAAGTGGTATATGAATTTTTGGATAGCAGAAAGGACATCATGTCTTCTGGGAAAAAAAGAGGCAGTGTGATATTCAGATACAAATGTGCCGGTAGCAAAGAAAGAAGTTGAGTAAGTTCTCTTCCGGTGCTTTTAGTATTTTTAGTAATAGATTTTTAACTATTTTTAATAAATAACATAATATTTTACTGATATTATAACAGTGGTGAATTTGAGTTTTTGGACTTCAAACCATTCCCAATGATCGGTTTTTTCCAGATTCGTCTGTGTCTCTCCAAATACTGTACTTTCAATTCCTTGTGAGCAAGAAAAAATAAAACTCTCTATTAACTCTTATTCTTTTCCCAAATATTTTTCTTCTTAAAATGCCCTTCCCTTTCCAGCCATGTCCCTTTATAGTAACTCTCCATTAATGTTTCAGTCTGAGTCTGGTGAAGAAGGCAGTTCTGAGAAGTTCAAACAAAAGACATTTAAGAGAACACATAAATACATTTTATTGTATCAAAAAGGAGAAATAGGGTGGTGATGTAGAAGTAAGAAAAAGCAAAGTCATTCTCGAGCATCAAAAATAACTCTCACAATGTCATAAATCAAATAGTCGAACAAACAGTTATTGTGGAGGGAGAGAGAGACAGAGAGAGAGCAAGAGACAGAGAGAGAGAGAGAGAGAGAGAGAGAGAGAGAGAGAGAGAGAGAGAGAGAGAGAGAGAGAGAGAGAGAGAGAGAGAGAGAGAGAGAGAGAGAGAGAGAGAGAGAGAGAGAGAGAGAGAGAGAGAGACTCCAAACCACTATGGGCTCTTAATGGTGGGAGGAAAAAAGGCAAATCAAAGAGTACTGAAATAATGGGGTTAGTATGAGGGAAATGGGAGAAAAGAATTAACTGTAAATGAAGGGTAAAAAATGGAGGGAATACTGGATTCTTTCTGTGTCTGCTTCTACGTTTCTAGCATTCACTGCGCTTGGTGAAAGCTGTAGTTTCAACTACATGAGGATTTGAGGGCTTGATATCAAAGAGTAAACATGATTTGAATTGGAAGGTAAAAATCCGTAGCAGCATCTCAACAAAAATAGCAAAGGATTGTGATAACAGAGAAATTCTACTGAAATGCTAGGACAAAACTGTAGTGCACTTTGGTGTCCACCACTAGGTTAAATACACCCAATTGCAGGAGACAACGAAGAAGACTCGACAGAGTAACAGAAAGATGCAAGGCAGCTTTGAGAACCAGCTCATCTTTGAGTGCAATCTCATTCCATGTACAGATATATTGACAAAGGCCCAACTTTACTCAGAAAGGTACTTGAGCACAATCTTTGCCAAAGTAATTTGCTAACAATTGAAATGACATAGGCATGAAACTCTAGGAATACAGAGTGAAGTAAAATAAAAAGAATATAAAATCTGAGCAGTGACATTGACAGAAAGAGATCACAAAAGAGATACATACTTTATTTAAATTTAAGTTCAGGTAGAGAGAGAGTATAAAATAACAGCACTCCAGGAAAACTTCAAACCAGAAATGATGCCATTTCATATCTAAAATGTCCAGTCTCAACAGCGATAGCGGAAACTGAGCAAGCCCCAGCGACTTGCAGAACACAGGACTCACCCTCTAACAATCCACCTCACTAAAGCGAAGCAGGCCATCCGGCATCAGCAAAGCCAGACCAAAGCCCTTGCAAGCAGGAAGCACTAGCCGTGACCCGCAACAGCCCACCCAGCATCAGAAAAGGTAAACCTTGACCTAGCAACTTGCGACCCGCAGGACATCATCCCAACCCTGTAGTATCTCCAAACCAGCATCCACCTGATTTTAGGCCTCGTGGGTCAAATAATTCATACCCTGCCCACTTTCTGCCTGGAAAAGGCATCTGCTAGGACACACACCGAGCCTCAACCTAGACTCAGACGCAGACGTTCTGAAACATACAATTGGGCTCTGGATGACTGTACCCCCAGACTATGCCGAGGCTATCTATTAACCGCCCAAGTCTGCAAGTGTCAACTGAAATAGCATCAGTAGCCAACCAAGAAGATATCTTAGAGAGAAAAATCAGCCGTACGCCCACTGACACCAAGGATACGGCATCTGCTAAATCATCATGAAGCTGGGAAGAAATCTAAAGTGAAAAAAATGTCACAGTGCAAAATTCAAGGCAATAAGTCAAATTGTTCCAAATCAGTCACACCCCCACCCCCAAATAAAAACATGCATAGTCCAAAAAGAGGGAGATACTAGGAGCTCACCAGAGAAGAACTCCATTTATATGGGTCGGAACAAGCTAACAGATAAATAAATCAAAGCGATAACTGTGAAAAAGCTGAATGGAATATCGAGATGCACAAAGGCAATGGAAAGACCTCAGCAAAGAAGTGACAGAGCAAAGGGAATGGGCCATCGAAGAGAAAAAGCCCATGAAGGAGGTCCTAAAAGAAATGCTAGAGATGAAAACACACTCAGGGAATTGAAAATAAATTGAGTCTAAATAAATAGACTCAATCTGAGAAATGAATGTCAGAAAATGAAGACACGATGACAGAAGTGACCCTCACAGAAGAGGAGAGTGAAACAAGATTGAAGAAAAATGAAGAAATCCTGTGAGAAATATCAGATACTATGAGAAGAACAAACATAAGGATAATGGGATTCCCATAAGAAGAAGAGAAGTAGAAAGGAGCGGAAAACCTATTTAAAGAAGGAAGAGAAGAGAATTTCCCACATCTATACAAAAAGTAACTATGGTTGTTCAAGAAGCAGAACCAACACTGAACCTTTTAAATTTAGGTAAACCTATCCCAGACACATCATAAACTATTAAAAGTCAATGACAAAGAAAAACTACTCAAGACCACTAGAGAAAAGAAAAACATAACCTACAGAAGCACATCCCTCAACTTATAATCAGATTTCTTGACAGAAACCTATGTGTTAGGAGAGAGTGAAATGGCATGTTCAAAATACTGGAAAAAAAAAAAAAAAAACTTGAAAAAAAAATACTCTATTCTGCAAAACTACCATACAAATGTGATGGAGAAATTAAAGTCTTAATGACAAACAGAAGTTAATGTATTTCTTAACACAACCATGCCATCCAATACATACTGAAAGGGGCCCTAAAACAGGGAAAATTTAAACAGAATCAGAAGCAAAAGCAGAAGCAAAGATGAGCTCAGCAGGAGAGAATAACAACAAAACACTAAAGGGGGAAAGAAAAACAAGTATCAAGTGCAAATAAATAAATATTATATGACATCAGGACAGAAAAATCTATCATAAAGCAGTATTGTTAGAGCCAAGGCATGGGACAGGCACAAAGTACAATAATAAAGGAATGCATAGTCAGGAAGTAGAAAATAGTGACAGAACAGACACCAACAAACCATCCAAAGGTAAAAGCAAATTTAAACAGGAAATGAAAGCACAGACACAGAAAATCGAGAGTAAACAAAGGCTCCAATGACAGTAAAATAAATGTCCTGCAGTTCAGTCATCACCCTGAATGTGAATGGACTCAAATAACCAATCAAAGGATAGAGTGGCCGGATGGATCATAAATAGAATCGATCAATTTTATACCTACAAAAGAACTCCTATCAGATCCAAAGATAAACATAGTTTGAAAGACCAAGGGCAATGAAAAAATCTATCAAAGCAACAGTGATGAAATTAAATCAGAAACTGCAATACAAGACAAATTTACAAATAAAAATGCTATTAAGAATCAAGAATGGACAGTCCACTATGATCAATGGGCTATTCCATCAAAAAGAAATAACTCTCATCAACAAAAATGCGCCAATTCAGGACCACCTAAAACATTAAACAAATACTGATAGAAGTAATGGCAGATATTGACAGTAACACAATAATAGTGGGGGACTTCAACAAACCACTTAAATCAATATATAGATTATCCAGGAAGAAAATCAACAAGGAAATAAAGGCCCTAATTGAAACAATAATCACATGGACCTAATAGACATATACAGCGTATATGTCGCATTCCCAAGAATAAACCATATACTATGACAAAAGCTAGTCTCAGCAAATTTAGTATAACTGAAATTATAAATAGCTTTTTATCAGATCACAAGGGGATGAAATTAGAAATGAAACAAAAGAACAGAACTGGAAAAACCTCAAGTTGTGGAGATTGAACAACATGCTTCTGAACAATGCCGAGATCATCAATGAAATTATGGATCAAATGAAGACTATCCAAATGATCAATGAATCCAAAAGCTGGTTCTTTGAAAAATGTAACCAAGATTGATACACCACTAGCCAAACTCACTAAGAACAAGAAAGAGAAAACAGAATAACAAAAACCAGACATGAAAGAGGGGAGATTACAACTGACATCACAGAAATGTGAATGATCATGAGAAATTATTATGGATTCTTACATGATAATAAATCTGTCAATCATGAAGAAATGGACAGATTTCTAGAATCCTACAACCTCCTTGCACTGAACCAGAAGTATGCAAACACTGAAACAGGCCAATCACAAACATAAATTAAAACAGTACTAAAAAAATCTCCCCAAAACTCGAGCCCACATCCAGATGGCTTCACTAGTGAATTCCAACAAATGTTTAAAGAAGAACTAATCCCCATCCTCCTTAAACTCTTTAATAAAAATCAAAAGGAGGAAAAACTCCCAAATACATTCTGTGAGGCCAATATCACCCTGACATAAAAATTAGACAAAAAATTTCCAAAATGTAATCTATGGACCAATATCTGTGATTAATATGGATTCAAAAATCCTCAATAGAATCCTGGCAAATAGAATTGAAAAGCACATCAAAAATTATATGCCACACTCAAGTGGGATTTATTCCAGGGTCATAAGGATGGTTCAACATACACAAATCAATCAGTGTAATACACCATATCACAAAAATGCAAATCAAAAACATATGATCACCTCTATGATATAGGAAAAAAAACATTTTAGAAGATTCAACACACATTCGTGGTATAAACCCAAAAGCAGAATAGAAGGCACATACCTCAACATAAGCAAAGCAACATATTAAAGACTCACAGCCAACATCATAACCAATGATGAAAAATTAGGAGGCTTTCCCCTAAGGTTTGGAATAAGACAGGATTGCTCCCTATCAACACTAATATTCAACATAGTTATGGAAGTCTTGCCCAGACCAATAAAGCAAGAAAAATACATTAAAGGAAACCAAACTGGAAAATAATAAATAAAACTATCATTTTTGCAGATGACATGATATTGTACCTAGAAAATCCTAAAGACTCAATAAAAAAATCTTCTGGAATCAATAAATGAATGCAACAAAGTGGAAGAATATGAAATCAGCAGATAAAAATCAATAACATTCCTATGCAAGCAATGGAACAGAGGAAAACAAATTAAGAAAGAAATCTCATTCACAATAGCAGGTCAAAAGCCTGGGAATAAATTTAACCAAATAGGTGAATGACCTCTGTAATGAAAACTCCAGGACCTTAACAACAGAAATGGAAGAAGACACAAGCAGATGGAAGAACATTCCATATGCATGGATTGAAAGAATGAATATAGCAAAAACGGAAACACTACCCAAAGCAATATACTGGCTTAATGCAAATCCCATGAAAATCCCAGGGACAATTTTCAAGGAAATGGAGCAAACAATACTGAAGTTTTTATGGAATCACAAAATAGTCAAAGCTGTTTTAACAGGAAAGAACAGTGAAGGACTATGTCTCCCTGAATTCAACCTGTACTACAAAGTGATCATCAAAACACTAAGGATCTAGGACAAAAAAAGACACACTGATCAGTAGAATCAAATGGAAAGTCTAGAAGTAAAGACACACTTCTCTGGACAGTTAATCTATGATAAAAGTATCAAGAACATACAATGGAGTAAAGAAAGTCTATTCAACAAGTGGTGTTGGGACAACTGGGAAGATAACGGCAGAAAAGGAAAGAAAAAGAAAAGAAACTAGATTGCTCACTTTTACCATTAAAAAATTAATTCAAAATGGAAAAAAAAACCAGGACATAGGATTCAAAAACATAAACTACTTAGAATAAAATGTAGGAAAAAACTCCGTGACCTCAACCTCGAAGTTATTTGGGGGAAGGAACAGCTAGAGCAAAAGGAAACATCATAATTAAACAACTGGACTATCTCAAACTAAAAATATTCTGTACAGCCAAAGAAACATCAATAAAACAAAAAGAGGACCTACAGAATTGGAGAAAATATTTATACAGCATACATCATATATGAGCTTACTCTCCAAAATATGTAAAGAACACATACACCTCAACTTCAAAAAGGCAAATGACCCACTCAAAAAATGGGCAAAGGAACTGAGTATACAACTGTCTAAAGAAGACATCACTCATCATCAGATAAAAGCAAATAAAAACTACAATGAGATATCCCCTCACACCAGCGAGAGTGGCCTGTATCAAAAATACCGGAAATAACAGGTTTTGGAAGGGGTGTGGAGTAAAAGGAACTTTCCTACACTCTTGGTGGGACTGCAAATCAGCACAACCTCTTCAGAAAACAGTATGGAGATTCCTGAAATAATAACAATGGATCTATGATTTGACACAACAATCCCACTCCTAGGTATATACCCAGATGATGCAAGTACCATAATCAGAAAAAATATCTGCACCCCTAAGTTCATAGCAGCACAGTTCACAATAGCCAAGACATGGAAACAAACTAAATGCCCATCAACAGATGATGCACATGAAGTTATGGTATATAACTCAAAGAAGTTATGGTATATATATATTTATGGAATTATATTCAGCTGTTAAAAAAATTAAATTGTGCCCTTTTCAACAATCTCAACGATACTGGATGAGATCATGTGAAGCAAAATAAGTCAGAAAGAGATAGAGAAATACAGACTGGTGTAACTTGTATGTGGAATATAATGAAATTAAATGAATTTGCATACAAATCCCAACAAAAATAACTGGACACAGGACTATTATTATAAGGGAGGAAGAGAAGTTTAGAGGAGAAAGACTGATGGTAAAGGACACTGGAACTTTGGTGGGGGATTGCTGTGAAACACATATGGAAAAGCAATTTTAATATCCTAAAAGAAATATAGCATTGTGGAGCAATTGAATTCAAAAAGTAAAAATAAATTTAAAAAAAAGCAAATATATATACACACATGTGGGTGTGTACATGTGTATTAGTGTATATATATATACATGCCATGAACAGTACATAATGGCTGTACTTAAGAATAAATTTGATAGAAATTAGTTCTAAGTGAGATCAGAATATTATAATTCAACAACGCAAATAACTACTGTTTTTCCCTCAAAGTATAACCAATGTAGTAACAATATATTAATAATTTAAAATGTTATTATCATTATAAATATGAGTTAGTATTGCTTTAAAATTGTTTATAATACCCAGATTTCTCCTATACAAAATCAGGATGAATAGCGTATTCTTTATAGCACTATAAAGCATTAAAATGTTCATAAGGCACATAGAAAATTAAGTGCTTTTTATATATTTTTTAAGAATTGCCACTTAAATAAGAATTGTTATGAATATAGAACTGAAAATGGCTTGCTTTCTCTGGAAATGCCCCTGAAGTATGACTGAAAAACAGACACAGAAATAAAATGTTAAATAATTTACTACTATGAATTGTGTTTTCTTTATCTCCTAATCTAGTCTTTCATCCACACCATATTTACCCTTTCTTGATTCCCATTTACAAAACATTTGTTATAATTCTTGTTTGACAGATTATTATGTAACCTAATGCAGCATGATAGACTCACAGTAGGACTCTAAACTGCAGCTGGAACATAACAATTGATCCACACATATAAATTAATATTGAAAAAAATCACTTAATCGGTTTAACTTTAGGGAAAGTAGAATGGAATTCTCTTCAGGGAACAAGTTGAGGTCTATGAAGAAGCACAGGGAACTGTACCTGCTTGTTGGAAAGTCTAAGTGTTGAGCACATAAGTCTTTATTCGATTTTACCAAAAACTTCCTCATCCCAATGTAGTTGCTGAGGAATATTTTAGGAACAAGGATTCAAATGATACCAAGTGTATGAAGCCAACACCTAAATAAATCTAGATTGCAGATACTGGGGAAATCCAGGGGCACTTTCCTTTGCAAACAGATTGATTCAGAGACTGTACTCAGGAATCTTTGGAACACAGTATGATCAAGGACATTGCCATAAGATGAGTCTTTTGTAACTAGAATTTCAACAATATGGAGATAATTCAGTAGTTCAGGAACACTGGACAATAGAAAATGAGATCATCTTGCTAGTCTGTATCTTGCTAGTCTGTAGGTATTTGCTTGATCTGGATATGGAGGATTCTATTTTAATTCAGCATAGGCTGTACAAGGTGGTCTTCTTTAGAGAATTCAGAAGGACTAGATCTCAGACTGATGCCAAGAGGCTTCAACAGAATCAGTGTCTAGTCTAAAATAATATATTGATGATTTCCTAGGGACAGAAGCAAGAGGAAAGGAAAATTCAAGAAAGCCAAAGGTTAGTTCAAAAAAATAGAGAATTGTTTATTTGGCAATGAGATTCCACTTATGATGAAGTGCAAATATATTTTGAATGCCTACTCTTCCTTATATTTGCTCATTTAAGTTATCTTAAAATAGTAAAAGCAGATGTTTTGATTCAAAGTCCTGTGGTGACTCAAGAAATCTCAATGGAGTTGTAACATGGATTGGTGTCAGAGTAAATGTAGTTTCTGTTTTATCAGAGCCCAAACAACAAGCGATACTTAACCAGGAGAAATGTAAAAGTTTAGCTTATAATTAGTGTGAGGAAAATTGAGATTGAGAGAGTATCAGTTATGTAGGTGATGACAAGATAACAGTATGTCATTGGGTCACTAACCTAAGTAGAGAACCCCAGATCAGAGTAAAAGATATACAATCAAAAAACCCCTTAGATCATACTTTAGATATTTCTGAACATATCAATTTCTGTTGTGCCCACAAAACATAGGAATGTCCCTGACCAATAAAGTTTAGGAAGTAGGACAAGTATCAGAGAGTTTTAAACAATTTTAAGTAAACACATAATGCTATGCAAAGGAATATGTATCTAGAGAAATTCAATATATGTGTGAACATACGGAGACGTGAATGTATACAAATCAATGATTGTTCATGTGGAAATCTCATAGGTTCATGCAAATCTGCAAATAAAATTCTACATGAAGGAGTAATGCTATGCATATATCTGTGCACGTAAGCATGCGTAGACATATTTGTGTATAGTTACATAAATGTATGCCGTTTCACATGTTGCTAAGACATAATTGCACAATCATGTATACACATTTCCTCTTGTTTCATGTTTTCTCAGAATTTAATTTATGGTTCCCCAGAGAACACCTCCTGACTTTTGACTCAAATATTCCTCAGGCGCAGAGGTTGGTTTCTCTGTATCTCCCTTGGGAATAGCTGGCAAAAACAGGGGTGAGAAGAGAATCAATTTTGCAGTCCTTTAAATAAGAAAGTTGATTATCTCCTGCCTCCAATTAGTGAGCAGGAGACCAGATTTGAGAAGAACTATGTTAAAGGGCAGGTGCGCTTTCACAGAGAAGTAGAGTTTGCTCTGGAAGCCCAGACTAGGGGATTAGGAGGATGGGAAATCTGTTCAGGTGAGTTGAACCTGGGATTTTTGTTCTGAGATGCAGTTTATTTCCAGCACATGTTTTGTTTCTCCTTTCCTCATGCTACAGAAATCTACCTGAAGAAGAATTTTGTCTGAAGGCCTCAATGTGGCAAAGACACACTTGGTGTTTGCTTTATCTGTCTCCTCTCTGTTAAGTCAGGAAATCTGGGAGAGAGAACCCTCCATTTTGTCTCAGTTCTAGTTATTTTTCAACTAGGTATTTAATTATGTTTTCAAATCTATCTATAATTCATTGGCTTATTTACCCTTTTCTTCTTCACTCTCCATACCAGTAAGTATTGTTCCTTCCATCACATGCAAGCGGTTACATAACTTTTGAGACCTAGTCATTCTTAAGACAACTCCTCAGTGACCTACAGTTTCCCTCTTCCCTCATTCCACTTTCTGGTTGACCCAGTCTCATCTCCATTGCCATTACGTTTGTTATCACTCTGTCTCCTACCTTTCACTTCGTTTTTTCCCCTGGAAACTTTGACAATTCTCTTGAAATGCCATTTCCTCACTCTTCCAACTGGTAAATGAGACTGAGGAGGGCATGTTGAGAATTTTGTGACTACATAGAAGAGCTTGAGATAAGCAGGGGAAAGTCACATAAACAAAGTGCAGATAGGGAACAGAGGGTGAGATTCGAGAAAGCGCTGAAGGAGGCTGCTGTGGAAAGTGATGAGCTCTTCTACATGAGTGAAAGATGTCACAGAAATGGCATCAGAGCTAGACATTGTGAAACGATAGTCAACATAGTATTTGTTTAAAATATATCTTTTAGTTGAATTAAATGACAGCTGCTTAAGAAAGGAAAGGAAAAGAAAGGAAGCAAAGCAAACATAAGAAAAACAAAACACATAAAACAAAAATTACACTACTAATCAGAAAGGAAAAGAAAAGTGATGGAGTGTCACGATTTATAGAGTAGTCAACTTCAATTGCAAAATATCAACATTGAAGTTTCTTAAGCATTAAGAAATGTGCCATGCTGATGAACAATACAGTATATCCATGTGTTGATTTAAGGTGATGCAAATCTTCAGTCTGTATAATGTTATGATGTAATGGTCCTTCAACAAAATTAAAAACCATAAAGTGAAAAGAGCAATCAAGAAATAAAAAAGAGGAGGCACATATGGATTATAAAGAAAGTTTCTTTCATCTTAAATTGTGGCACAGGGAATAAAAATAATGTTTCTCTTTATTAGCACAAATTGACAGATGATCTTCAGATACCACTGAAGCTGACTTCTTCACTAGGTCAATTTGAAGCATCAGGAGATATATATTTTCACATTTATTTTCTTCATTTTTATCTTAATGTCTCAAAAATTAATGCACTAGTTGATAGAAAATGAATATGACAATCCTAATGTTTAGACTGAAACCCAGAATCCTTTTGTTTCATCACAACTTGTATTACAGACAGACATATTCTCACTCAAACTTTATCCTTTTCCTTTTATGTGGCAGTGACAGTTCTTCACAGTGACTCATTTCTTATGCAAATTTTCTTTTATTTTCTTGTTTTTAATTTGCAGAGTTTCTGGAAAGCAGCAGAGATATTCAATGTGTAACATGAAGTACTCCTGATGGACCAGGAAGCTTAGTATCCGCATTTTCTATAGAGATTCCAGATATTTGGAATTATGCAGAAAAACTAGGATAAACACATAACATTGTTATCTTCAATCTAGAAATATTTTGAAAAGTAAGAAATCGCTCACCTTAAAATTAGGTATTATCCATAAGGATGATGAGATAAAGGTCTGAGTGAAGAATGTTATATGAAAGTCAGACGTTTGACTTTTCTGATGATATTGTCATCACTGCTTCAACAATAATAGCAGCATTTATTAAAATACATTGTATGCTAACTATATCATGCATATTAAGAAGCTTAATCCTCAAAGCCAGACTATGGGGGATTGAGTATTATAATTATCTCTGCTTTACAGATGAGGAACTGGAGACAGCCATAAAGTGACTGAGCCAGGATTCCAACTGAGGTAATCTGACCCTGAAGTCTGCAGTCTCACCTTTTATGAACCTGAAATGCCAGAATATATGGCATGGAATCTTGGATCAACGTTAAGGGTATAATATTATAAATGCATAATGCATTCTGAGTCATCCAAGGAAATCGTAATCACTACATACAAGAAATAAATAACTTAGACTATTAACATGATGAATGAAACATGGAAAGGTGAATTGAAAGGGACAATATGCCCCAAACATTAAATAGAAAATCTATTCGACTCAGGGTATCAACAAAATAAGTGGTTCTTACTCAAAGAACTCCTTATATTATCAGTAACAAACATCCCTCAGAGAGAAGTTGTGGGTATTCACTGAAGATGTAATGTTTTATGCAGCAGCCAATGTTACTTTCTTACAGCTGACAATTGTTGTGTAGTTTGAGATCCTTTTATATATCTGTTATATTTAGTTTTTTAAATTTTTCATTATATATGTGATTATCTCCATGTAATAGATTTAAAATGTCACACTCAAGAGTAGAACACAGAACGTGGAAATAGGGTGTTTAAAATAACATCTACAGATTCAACTGATTTCTAATTTTTAATGCTTCGAGATTATTTATCTCCAGTATATTTCCCCTGTATCACGTAATGGTTATTGTCGTCTGCTTCCAGTGGGGGATTGAGGTATACTTTCTTTAGCTGTTGAGAAAATATTTTTTCCTTTATTTTAACACAGGTTTTGATTGCCTGTCCATCCTGAGGTGTAGAAGTTTCCCCGTAGACACAGCTTTGTGGTATGCAGAGGTCTTTTCCTCTCTTTTAATAGATATATTTCTCTTACCTAATGTAAAAAGATGTAGGTTACTTTTCTAGATAAAATTTCAAAAGACATCATCAACACTTTACATAGACCACCATGGACAAAAATTGTCATTAGTTCTTCAGTTTCAGAAATCGATCTGAAGGGACCATACTCTACAGCTCTTATCCATCATGCCCACACACCTTGTAAGCATTGATTTATCACTACAATGTGTGGATTCACAACAGGAAAAGCATCTTCCACTGAGAATAACAATTGTTTCCATTAATAAGAATTCCAGTGGTCGTTATTTTTTCACTTATCTTTATATTATTGACTTTTTTCTATACTCAGCTCTTTCACATGTAAAACCCAAAGTGATCATCTAGAAGGTTGTGGAATAACATGGAGTATTCAGCCCACTTAAATAAATTGTATCTAGGTAAAGCTAGATAATTATGTGTCTTCCCTGGAGAGCAGTCTTCGATGCTGTTTGGAGTGGCAGTTATGGGCATTTACAATCTTTATCTCCTGAATAATTTTGCACTAACATTGAAACACATTTTTTCTTAACTACTTAAAAAACCATTCCCATTTGTTATTTAATATCCAACATGATCTAACAGAGTATTTATAGAATGTCTGGTAAATATTCTGATTATAGCTTTTCTTATGTCTGAGACTTTCCAATGATATCTCCCTTAAGCTATGAAATATCTTCTTTCCATAGAGACATGAGAAATGGTCAGTTCCCAACAAAAATACACAGCAAAATCACTGGGGGATTATTTTGAATTATGGCTAATAACATATACTACCAGATTCACTTATTCTGGAGGTCTACCTATGAGCAATGTCTCTATATTTTTATTTGAAATACCAAATGGAACTGGTCATATATGGGAGGAGGGACCTAAGTGAGCAGATAGTACTAGGCACTACTAATACTAGGTAAAGGAATTTGAAAGTTCCTCTCAGTCTATAATAACCTCTGTGTCTTATCCCAGGTTGATCCCCGGGCACCTGCTTAGGTCAAAGCTCCCAGATCCAGACAAAGGTGATGTTCAACAGCAGTCAATTCACACCAAAATATTTTCTGTTGACTGGCCTGCCTGGTCTGGAGGCCCTGTATCCATGGTTTATCTTCCCATTCTGTTCCACATATCTTGTGGCCCTTGTGGGTAATAGCCTGATCCTCGCAGTGATCAAGAAAACGTCTTCTCTGCACCAGCCAATGTACCTGTTCTTAGCCATGCTGGCCTTTGCAGAGCTGGGTGTTTCTGCGTCTACACTGCCTACCGTTCTGGGCATCTTCCTTTTTGGTGCCAATGAGATTTGCTTTGAAGCCTGCCTTTTACAGATGTTCTCCATACATTCCTTTTCCATCATGGAGTCAGGGGTTCTGCTGGCCATGTCGGTGGACCGCTTTGTGGCCATCTTCAACCCACTGCGGTACACTGCCATCCTGACTCTGCCACGTATTACTGGGACGGGTGCTGCACTTGGACTAAAGAGTGTGGTGCTTATGTTCCCGCTGCCCTTTTTGCTCAAGCGTCTGCCCTTCTGTGGACACAACATCCTCTCTCACTCCTACTGTCTTCACTCAGACTTAATTCAGTTGCCATGTGCGGACACTCGCCCCAACAGCATTCTGGGACTTTGCATCGTAACTTCCACTTTTGGGCTGGACTCGTTGCTCATTGTCATCTCTTATGTGCTGATTCTCTACACAGTGTTAGGCATTACCTCTGGGGAGGGCCGGAGGAAGGCCCTCAACACGTGCGTATCACATATCTGTGCAGTCCTGGTGTACTATGTGCCCATGATCAGCGTGGCTCTGGTGCACCGCCTCGTGAAGCACGCAGCGCCTGCTGTCCGGTTACTACTGGCCAATGTTTACCTCCTGGTGCCTCCTGTGCTCAACCCCATCATCTACAGTGTTAAAACCAAGCAGATTCGCCAAGGACTAATCCAACTTTTTCTTCAAAGAAAATAATAAGGTGATTACAACCAATGAAATGGTTACCCTAAAACCAGTGAGTTTTATCACCCAGGCTGGGCTGGAGAAGGAGGGACCTCTCATCGTTCTGTCAGATTTTCCTGTTGTGTCTCAATTTAAAAGGCACTCTTTACTTAATCCAGAAATTCCACTTTTTAGCACTTTCCTAATTTATAGTCTTATAATTACGATCACAGAGATGTGAATAAAAATGTTCACTTCAGCAAGGTACCTAGAAAGAACTAAAAAACAAAGATTGCTTGACCACCAATAGGTTACTAAATGAACAAGAATGGGAAGCTTCAGAATGGAGAAAGAAAATAAGCTATGCCTGTCTTTCCCTTTAAAAGTGTACAATGTGCCTCCACCACCTCTACTCTGAAGATGTAGTTTGGTTTTGTTTTTGCTTTATATTTATTTAAGTTGAGGTAATGTTAATTTATAACACATGTTTTAGATGTGCAGGTTTACTTTTCATCAAATGTACGATAATACACTATACCCATCACTGTTCATTGCACCTCTACTACTTTTGCTTCCATCCCAAATCCCCTCTCCCTATGGTAATTTCAGTTGTGTTGTCTGTGTGCATGTTAGTTTCTGTTTGTCTGTTTGCTTGTTTTTTATTTGATTTCCAAATAAGTGAGATTATCCAGTATTTGTCTTCTCCTTCTGATTTATTTCAATTTGCATAGTCCCCACTAGTTCCGTCCATGTTGTCACAAATGACAAGATTTCATAAAGATATAGTTTTCATAAGAGCTCACCATTTTAATAATACACCTAATTATATGATTCTCATATGTCTCAAATACCTATTTGTACATGTGCTTTGAAAAATAGTCTTATCCCAATAAATATGTGAATATTACACGTCATTCATCTAGATATTAGAATACATTATGGATCTACAAACCCTTCTGTGTGAAGCACATCATAATTTTCTTTACATCATCTAAACTGAACATAGTCTACATAAATTCACTTTACTTATCTTCACTATTTTGATGTTCACTGAGATCAAGATACTTTTCTCAACCTACTTAATATGGCATAACTTCTTCTTTATGACATCAATACCAATATTGGAGGATCACTTTTTGGCATTCTGTGACTCACTTTTATCCTCCAACAGGCCACTATTTTCCTAAGTTATTGAATAAGCATTGCCTTAAGACTTGGGTATTTGATGATCATGTTCCTACTTCCCTTTATAGAAGGCACATTCATTTGTATTTATCCATTGCTATCTACTACCTGCTGTTTGCTATCACTTCTACTTACAGGCTAGATTCATGGCTTATCGTGATTTCTACATATGGATATTTTTGCATGATGCTAAACGTTGTGTCGGTGGTAAAATGGCAAAAGACCCTCATCAATCTGTGTGCTCTTGCATACAGTGCTGATTTAATGCTGGTGATCACTCTCTTCCAACTAAACTACTTTGGGCAACCTGTTCAGTGTCTGCCATTGTGGACACCTGCTTCACATTCTCCATCTACAATCATTTCCAATACCCAGAAGGTCAAATTTCAATAGAGATACAATATTATTTTGTTTATAGGTACTACAAAGGAGTTTGGAATTTTTGATCATTCCAGACTGTAATTATGCCATTTGGTGGTATTCAGTCTAGTGTGTAGTTTTGTGTCATAACAACAAATTTATAAATTATAATGGATCAAATAGGAGTATGAGAAAAAGACATTCCTTCACATTAAAAAATCAGAATCCTGAAACAAAAGAGAAATTGGAGTGGAATAGAAATCTGTACTGATTTTTTCCTGAATAGAGAAACAACATCCTTAGCATTAAATATCCTTGAAACAAATCGAGTTTTCCTGAAGGGATAGTATGGTCCCATAAAATTTTATGACACACAGCACTGTTTAATGGAACTTCTTGAATTGACATATATGTGTAACCAATACCCTAAACCAAGGCTTTTCTCTTTAAAGTAGTCTTCCCCACCGCACGGATTAGGTGAATTTGAAATGTTAATGTAGATTATTGATCATCAAAAGAGTTTCAAGGATTACATTTTTCTTCATCAAGGTATATCTGGATTTTGTTGATAATCAAAGTGATTTTTATTTTAATACAATTCATCTACCAGTTGAATTAATAATCATGTCATTTGATTATTCTATTCTGAATATAGTATAATTAATATAATGTAGAGCATAAATCAAATTTTAAGATTTCTGTGTTCCGGGAGTTACTCTTTATCATTTTCATATCTATATTCAGCATTAAAATGTTTGTTGTGCTTTTATTACTCACCTTTGAAATTGAGAATTAGAGAAAATTTTATTCCTAACTGTGAAAGAGAATTTTTCTAAATAACACCAAGCTTTTCTTTTCTTGGAAAAATGTAGCATTGCTCTGTCATATTAAAACTATTTAGGTTAAATATAGAAAGGTTTTTGTTTTAATATATTAATTGAATCACAGATGAATGTGTAATGATATGTAAAACAAAATAAAAGTCTTCTAGCATTGATAAAACCCATTAAATTTCATTTTAATTTACACATCAGAATGAATCGAGGATTGCTTCTGTCTTTTAGTAATGACTGGTTTCAGAAGTGGTTAGGGGTAAGAAAATGGAACACTGTTTGTCATCCAACAAACCAATAGATTTAAGCAAGTATTGCCTACCTGCACTTTTTCTCATTCCAAGACCTATCTGTAGTTAGTTGAAAGAAAGAGAAATTTTCTCTGTTAACATATTTCCTAATTAATTATCAGGATGCATTGTATTATGTATTTGTTAAAGTCAGGAATGACTTTCTTCTCTAAGCTTTAGTTAATTAAAATAGTAATAAGCAGGGATTTTGATTCACTAGGGATCCTTGACAAAATTTAAATGGTTGTGTTTACCTTGTCTCTTAATTCTCTACTTAATGACTTAGTACACAAAATTATAAGAAAACAGTTTTATTGACAGCCTCTACTTATAAAAATTCTGTCCTCCCCCATATTTTCAAACAGCTCTACACCCTTCACTTTTAAGTTTTAAGATTTTGACCCACATCAAAGCATCAAAGCAATCCCATTTCTAGGCATACATCCAATAAAGTTTAATTTAATCCTATAATCCTGCTTTTGCTGCTCACTCTATGGCTCACGCCTGGATTTTGTCACCAGCCAGAAGCACTGCTTTTATAATTAACCTCAAGCAGACCATTTTTGATGGCAGATATGCCTGTCTTAAGTTACGACATTTTCTGTTTAATCTTTATTTTTAAATTTTCATTAAAGTAGCATTGCACTATAATATTATATAGGTTTCAGGTGTGCATCATTGTTGACTGAAATCTGTATATACTATACTGAGTTTACCACTAATAACTGATTTCTATTCTTGACCATATAATTGAGCCTTTCACCAAATTGGTCCTACTGGTTAACATTAATTTGTCTTATACACTAAAAGTTTATTTTTATTGGGTTTATTCCTTTGGTTTTTCTGTATACTACTAATTATTAAAATCATATGATATTTATATTTCTCCATCTGACTTATCTCACTAAACATAGTTACTTTTAGGTTCATTCATGTTGTCACGAATCACAAAATTCTGTCATTTTTAATATCTGGGTAGTAGTCCATTTTGTATATATGTCACTTCTTCTCTATCCACTCTTATATATATATTGACACAGGTTATTTCAGACATGTGGTTATTGTAAATAATGCTGCAATAATCATGAGGGTGCACATATCTGTTCAGATTAGTGTTTTTGTGTTTTTTATCTAAATACCCAGAAGTGGGATAAGGAGATCATATGTCATTTCTATTTTTAATTTTGTGAAGAATCCTTTTGACTAATAGCCACTCTCACACATATGAATGCTGTCTCTTTAGGGTTATGGAAATAGTCCCTTCCTGAGAACTCTCTTTAGGCACCTTAGACTGGTAAGCCCTAGTCATCATGTCTTTCTAAGAAATTCCAACCCAATCCAAAATTTTTTTTCATAATCTATTGATACCCTGTATTTTGTAATCTCCTGATTTTAAGCACATTTGGTATTATCTGAATACCAACTATTCTGCATACTTCTTACTACTTGTTAAATACTTATAAAAGTGATGTTTGATACTAAAAGTAAATTTATATATAATTTCTCCAGGGTACAATAGTCCTATAGCAGTTATAATATTAGCCAACCCTTCTAGTGCATTTTTATTAGACATTGTTCTAAGCAACGTCTATATATGCATCAAATATTTCATTTTAATATTATGCATATACTATTATGTTTAAATTTAAAAATTATTTTTAAATTTTTATTGTAAAAGCATTGCATAATAATGTATAGGGTCAAGAGGCACATCATTGTAATGAACATCTACTATATACTAACTTAAGTTCGCCACTAACAATTCAATTCTATACCTCACCTAAGTGCATACTATCATACTTATTTCACTGAGGTAATAACTCTGTGCTCTTACTCGTTTTTCTTAATGGTCCCTGAACACAAAGTGGTGATGTAATTACCTGTGTAATTGCTCTTCAGAGAATTCAAGTCCCTCTCCATTCCTTTACTTCCAGGAACTGATCAGCTTATAAAAAGGGAGGGAACATTCCTGTCTCAGGGTTGAGGAGGTGGTAGTGACACAAAACCTGCAAAAGTGAGCTTTGAGCTTTCTCAGTTCCACAGAGGTCAGTTCCTTGTGGTAAGTGCTTAAGCCCATGATCGTCTAGCTCTGCCTCTCAAAGAATCTTTCAGAAAGAATCTCAACTCTACCCCAAATTTAGTACTCCAAGTTTTTATTGTCATTAGTCACTTCCCTAGTTTACTGAAGCTGAGTAATAAAATGAGAATACGGTTTTCCCATACTTGAAGGAAAAAAGAAAATCAAAAACACCAGAGAATGTCATATATTCTAGGAATAGTTTAGCATTATAATATGCTGAGTTTTCACGCAATGTGTATATGTGTGTGTGTGTGTGTATATATATATATATATATATATATATATATTTGCCCATCTGTTACATAGAAAGTTCTGTGTCCTTGTTTCCCTAATAGACTAACATAAGTGGTCCGAATATTAGTCAGGCAACGAAAAATGAAAATCATTATTTATAGAAATTTGAGAATAATCGACTTTCAATGACCCCTTCTGAGAATTCTGAGAGATGAGGAAGAACAAGTTGGGGGCGTAATAATAAGGATGGGAAAGAGAAGAAGAGAAAGCGTAAGGTGGTGGTTGAGGGTACTAGAATTCTGGTGGTGTGGGTATGGGCACAGTGTGAAATACACACAGATTGAGATGCAATTTCAATATCTTAAAGTGAATTTAACAATGTAGGTAAAAATAATCAAGTTATATATAGAGAGACAAAGAGAGTGTGTCACAAAACCTAACTAGATAAATTATACTGCACATGGCACTCGCTTCTAATTCAATGTACAGCATTCTATTATATGTTGATATATTGTCTTATTACAGTGGGCTATAAGCTAAACGATCCCTTTTCTACTCTATCAAACTGAAATACTTTTATCATGAACATTTTAAACTTAGGTAATGATTTTTTAAGAACATGTTTAAGTTGATAATGAACTCTGATTGTCTGGGGAGACTTTGGAGGTCAAGGATAGGGAAAATTCAAAATAAACAAAAGGGATAGGAACAAGAACATAGAAAAACATAGAAGATTGCTGAATACAGGGGAAAGGAAACCCAAAGTTCACATATCTCTCAATATGTTTCACTTTCAATATCAGATTATTTGGGATAGTATAGGCAAGCAGTGAGATACAATAATTTCATGGGTGCCATGAAGTACACAAAAGGAACAATGGCTCTACCCAGAGGCACAACAATATTTGGTCCATTTGAAGATTTAAGAAAGAGATAGTGGAACTTTTGAGATGAGGAAACAGCACATGCGCTCCAAAACAATAGAAAAACCTCAGTGTCCATAATATATGTGATCATTTCTTGATATAAATACTTTGTTCCTCAATTTCCACACCCTAAGTTTTAGCACAGTCCATGACACAGAACTTTTGCTAAGTGAATATTTGCTGAGGTTGGCACATCAGATCATGATAGATGCACAGAGATCTAAATATCCCTGTATAAGTATAGGAGAACTTACAGATGCAAAAATCCTTTTACCCATTTTTCTCTGAGTATGAAAATAAAAATTTTGAAAAATCAATAATTTTGGTACCTTAGTGCATCAACAGTTTTCATCGTCTCCATATATTTTAGTATTTGCCAAAGTGCTGTCTTATTCACCCATAGCCAGTCATCCTATTTATGCATCATCATTGCACCCAAGCTTCCCATGTATCCTAGAAAACTTCTATTCATCCCTCAAGTCCAAGCTGTAACATCACTTTATGAAGAAAGTTTTCCTTATTCTTAAGAATAAATTGGGTTTTTTCCCTCTACCTTCCTCCCATTGTATGCTGAGCTTTCCTTTTGCATCTCTTAACATAATTGTAATTATCTTTTAAGACTTGAAGGTATGTGACGAGAGTATTTAACTCTTTGTGGCAGGAACTGTATTCTTTGGCCTGTTGAATGTTGCAGAAAAGGTTTTTCTGAGTTGGGCCAGGACACTGTTCTGATAGAGTTCTGTCGGGTGCATTGCGCAAAGGAATGCTGGCTGGTTATAAATGTACAGGTCAAAGAAGAACTTAATAACCAGCATATAAACTGTAAGATCCCTGTAAATTAAGCAGTGTCTGAATATTTCACAGCATGGAAGATACAGTCAGGATTTGATCTAGTGTGAAAAGATGTGTATATACAAACATGTTAGTATGCATGTATGTTTCTTGTTGTGTGTATATGTGTTTGAGTGAATTGAAAAATACCTTCAGAGGTCTTCCTATCCTCTCAATACAGGATTCTATTGTGACTCTTGTGTTGGCCCAGAGAGTCAGCTTAAAACATATTGAATTTGGGAGATAGATTTCTCCCACTCTATGTTACCTTCATCTTCTTCCCAGTATATTCAAAGATGTTTCTGAACCAGAAAGAAATTCAGGTGGATCAGGGAGGTTGGATTTAAGAACTGTGAATTGAGAGGTTGTGGATATCATCATGTAGCATATTTTCATGAGCTTCAAAGTGTGCTTACAAATCCACCAACCTTGGTTTTTGCCTCATTCTGTCCTTTACACATCATCTTTCCACTTGTTTCTTAGTCCTTCCAAAGCCCAAAACAGTGAAACTGAATGTCTATCCAAGCTCCATTTCTTGTTTAATTTTCAAGTCACTTGTCCCAGGCTCTGGTGACTACTACTTCTCAGACTTCCTTTGGATACCAATGATTCATAAATCTATATTATAACTTTACTGATTTATCAGAGACTTTTGCCTACTTTATATACTGTGATCTTTGCTAAATATCTATATATAAGTACCAATAATATTTTGTTCATCTGTCCTTGGTATTATTCTATGTCTCGTGCTGAGGTTGTCTTCACATACTTTCTTCTCCACAGATTCCTATGGTTAGGCATCTCCACATCAAGACAAGACAGCTGTTTCTCCCTCAGCAGATTCAAGGTGCACTACAAATTAGAGGAATAACTTTCTATCAGCTTTGAAATTACCTTCTATGGACAATGCTACTCTCTCATTACTGAGAATCTTTTGATTGTATTTATCTGCCGATGTTCAGGTATGAGACTTCTGGCCACCTAAATCTGTGAATTTTTTTTTCCTTCCCTATTTCAGTTGTCAGTGTCTCTCTCTATTATGTCATCTCATTAGTTTGTTTCTAATTTTCAAAACATCACTGAACCTATGGGATAAAATTTCAGTATGAAGAACCCCAATGGTTCTTTGGAGTTCTTACCTACAACATTCATTCTGGCTGGTATCCCAGGGTTGGAGGCAGAACATATCTGGATGTCCATCCCTTTTTGCCTGATGTACATGATCATCTTCCTTGGAAATGGCACCATTCTTCATGTTGTCAGAACAGACTCTTCCTTATACCAGCCCATGTACCTCTTTCTTGCCATGTTGTCTCTGGCTGAGGTTGGTGTCTCTGCATCCACTCTGCCTACGGTGTTAGGCATCTTCCTTTTTGGCATCACTGAGATTAGTTTTGATGCATGCCTTTTACAGATGGTTTCCATTCATTCTTTCTCCATTATGGAGTCAGGTGTGTTGCTAGCCATGTCTGTGGACCGCTTTGTGGCCATCTACAGCCCACTGCGCTATACAACCATCCTAACTCTGCAACTCATCTTTGTCACAGGAGTTATTATTGGACTAAAAAGTATTGTGCTAATGGCCCCATTGCCCATTCTTTTAAGGCGGTTACCCTTCTGTGGTCATAATGTCCTCTCCCATTCTTATTGCCTTCACCCCAATCTTATTCATCTACCTTGTGAGGACATTTCTGTCAACAATATCTATGGACTTTTCATAGTTACCTCCACTTTTGGGCTGGATTCACTGCTCATTGTGGTCTCCTATGGACTCATACTTCACACTGTATTGAGTATTGCTGCTGGAGAGGGACGGAGGAAGGCGCTGAGCACATGTGGCTCACATGTCTGTGCTGTGCTTGCTTACTATGTGCCTATGATTGGATTATCTATGGTGCATCGCTTTGGACACCATGTGTCTCCTTTGTTGCATGTTATGATGGCCAATGCTTACCTCTTCTTTCCACCTGTTGTTAATCCCATTGTCTATAGCATTAAGACCAAAGAAATTCGCCGTAGTATTGTCCGGATGCTATCAGAAAAGAGAACCAGAGTTTAAACAAAGAATAAAATAGGAAGACTAACTGTCTATACTTGTGGGTGGTCCTAGCTTGCATGTTATGTAAATGAGGTTACCTTAAAATATGGTATCCGATTTTTTCAAAGGAGGTTTTTAGCACTGCCTTTGATGTGGCACATTTATTCATTCTCGCCGATGTTCTAAATTGGGAGTCCTAAAGATTATATATCTTGTTCATTATGCAAAATTCTGATGGTCTTGGAACCAGGATGTAAAGTATTTAATTAAGAAATCAACAGTTTTTTTCCGATTTCCTAAGAAAAGACAGTGGAAGAAAAACATACGTTGGAATTATGTCATTGTACTACTAAAAGAATGTAAATATCAGCATGTACTCTATCACAGAAAGACTATGTTAAAAGATAGAGGCAAAATAAACTGAGATAATTCATCACTAATGGTAATTCAAAGGGCAATAATTTATTAGAGAATGGAGCTGCAAGAAACAATGATGAACAATATCTGAATAAAAGTAAATGAAGATAGATGGTATAAAAATAGTAAATTCTGTATTCTTAAATTAACAAAAGTGAAATAAATATCAACAAAACAATAATGATGAGAAGGTTTAAGTGGAATTAAATTATTATTCAGTCTTTTTATTGTATAGTGAGTAATAAAAAGCTAACAAATTAGACTTACTGTACTAGCCATCCTAGATGCCATAACAAAATACTATAGATTGGGTGGCATAAGACACATAAATTGCTTTCTAACAGTTCTGGAGGACTGGGTTCAAAGATCAAGATACTAGTAGATTTGGAGAAAGCAATCTGATTGGCTTGCAAACAAGCTTCTTCTTCCTGTGCCTTCACAAAATGAAAAGAGAGAGCTCACATCTCCCCTCCTTTTTTCATAGGACACAAATCCATAGGACACAATGGAGGCCTCACCCTCAGGACTGCATCTAAACCTAATTACCTTCCAAAATATCCACTTCCAAATACCATAATGGAGGGTAGAACTTCAACATGTGAATGTGGGGGTTATTCAGTCCATAACACTTGATAAGTGAAAGATGCATATTTTAATCTCTATGATGATAACTAAAATAGTAGCAAAATAATGCTTAAACAGAATCTTATGTAAAGGAAAATACAGTAACACAAAATATAAATAATCTAATATAAAGCAAGATATGAGAAAAGTATAATAGAATTTTTTAAAGATGGCAAATTTAAATGCATAGCAAATTGTTTAATTTATTAAAAAATACATAATACTCCAATTAAAAGTCAAACATTTACTTGAAAAATATAAATACAGATGAGCTTTTTTAAAGAGCTTTGTAAAATATAAAGACACAGAAATTTTAAGCAAAGAGTTCTAAAAAGTATATTTCATGTGGGTGCACCCTGGTGGCTAGTAATCTAGTACACCATGGGAGAAGTTCCACATGCATCCCAAGGGCCTGGGTTCAAGACCCAGAGTTGGGAGAAAACAACCCATATTTACAACTAAATTTATATATATATATGTATATAGATCTATATGTATCTATAAGAATATGTATATATATATATTCCATGTGATCACCCACTAAAAGAATCACAAAATATACTAATATCAGATTAAATAACCTTCAAGACAAAAACATTACTATGATAAAAAGGTATATTTCATAATAAATAATTCACAAGATAAATAAAATATATCCAAATTTAAATACAGAACAAAATATATAGTGTAAAAGCTGTCAGAACTACTACAAAAATAATGAGAAAAATTCATAATTGAGGCAGACTTTATTAAACATCTCAAAGTGATTACATAATAAATAGATCACAGAACAATAATCTCAAATAGATTTAAAAGATTTGGAAAACCTTGAACTAATTAAAAATTAAAGAAAAAATATACACCCCATCTATTCTTTTCAGGTTCATATGAATGGAGTGTTGACCACTGGGGCACAAAAAAGTTTTATATCTTGATCTGTATTAAAAACAAAGGATGTATTCATTTGGAAATAATTATCAAGCAATAATTTATAAAGTGGGTATTTTTATCAATGAATATTATGTCCCAATAAATGTGTGCAAAATAGATGCTTTTATTTTTCAGTGCAATAATTATCTGCCTGTATGGTGAGGAAGAGTGAATATTTGCATCCAATCTATCCTCACATTGATTTTCAGGAAATCTCCTGTTTCGATTCCTGCATGCTCTACTTTCGGAGATTAAGTGCCTTATTCATTAAACTTTTAGAGCTAGCAGATTGATTGTCTTCGTTTTGCTTTGTAGTCAGTTAAGTTCTCTATTCCTTTGCTCTCCAAAATCAGTTATTGCCTTGTAGTCAGTTAAGTTCTCTATTCCTTTGCTCTCCAAAATCAGTTATTACTCATCCATGCTTTCTATATTTTATATATTTTCAATATGAGTTTGTACTTGCATTATTATCAATACCTGAATCACATATATATGTTTAACCTATCTGGGCTTCTATATTTTAATTCACACCTTTTTAAAATTTTTATGTCTCCTATCAGTTTTAAAATATTTTGAAACTATTTTATGAATTTGTTTTGGAATTAAAAACTATGCTTTTATTCTTGAAGTTATAATTCAAACATATACTTCACCATGTAATTGACCACTTTTGTCCAATTTGCAGGCCTAGTTATTCCCTTCTATAATTTGATTCAGAATTAAAATGTTGATATTTAATTTAGTGTATTCAATACAGATATTGATTTATTATGATACACACTCTAACCTATATAATGTTGCATTGCTCCTTCAATAAAATTTTGAAAATAATTAAAAATGCATAGATGTAGTCAAAAATTATTAAAATTGTATTTCATCTTCTTCATATACACAGAGGGTAGTGTGATGTAAATTTCATTTCTTCCTACTTCTTTTTAATGTTAATGATAACTTTATCCATATTTTATTGAAAATATTGACAATGTTAGACATCCAAATAGTCAAATTTTCCTATTTGAATACCTATATTTTTAGAAGTATTCTTTTAATTCTCTAGTTTAATCATTCTGGTTTACCTACACCTCACCCCACCAAAGTCAACAAATATTTTAAGTTTATTAAATTTATTTTTACAAAAGCATTTATACATAAAAATATCCACTTACACATCTCCCAGTGAAAATCATGCACTGTCTCTAGTTGGTTTTCAATATACAAACAGACCCTTGAGATAACTCTCAACTAATAAACGTGAAGCAATTATCATTTGTTTTTCCATTTACATAATATTTTATTGTTTCTGCATTGTACATTGTTACCAGAATTTATTTACCAGTTTCCTTCTGATGGATATCCACTTGTCTTTAATTTTTGGTATTTCTGTAAATAATATTGTGGTGAAAAATAGTGTGTATGTGTCAATTTACATATATGTAAATTCATTTGTAAGTTAAATTTTTAGTAGTGGACTTGTTGAGTAAAGAATTTTGTGTACTTATAATTGCAATAGGCACAGCAGTGTCATTTCCCTCCATCAGTCATACTAACTATCCCATCAGCAGTTGTAAAAGTCTTCTTTCCTCAAAATATTGCCAGTCCCTATGTTTTGACGTTTTTGGATTTGGTCAATGCACTAAATAAACTATCTTAATTTGATTGCAAGTATTTCCTAATATAAGTAAGAGTGAACATCTTTTCTTATTATAAGGAAATATTTGTACATTCATTCTTTGCAATTATTTATCTCCTATGGCCATTTTCTAGAAGGTCAGACATAAGCAATTTGTTTTCTTTAAAGGGCCAGATAATATATGGTATGGACTTTGTAAGCCATATGATATCTTTAAAAACCACTCAACTTTGCCATTGTAAAATAAAAGAAATCACAGGAAACACATAAACAAATGAGCATGAGTGTATTCCAACTAAATTTTATATTTAAACATTGAAAATTGAACTTACTATAATTTTATGCATTACAAAATACCATTACCTTTTGTTATTTTTAAATAATTTTAAAATATTAAATTATTGTGTGAGCCACACAAATACATGCCTATTTAATTTTTCATTTTCTTAGACATAACTACTAACTTTTTATGATAAAAATTAATGAAATACTAAATTATTTTCAAATATTTTACTAGAGAATGCTAAAATTTGTGTAAAAAGAAATATTTATATTGCTTTTTCTCTTCATCACATATATGCCTACTTTTTATTTTCTAAGAAAGATGTATGCTTAATCACATAACAGTTGCTTTCCCACAGGGAAATGCCACAAATGCTGCTATAAGAACAGTGTCAGACAAGCAGTTGTGGAAAGAGAAAATATTTTAAAGAACTCCCATGTATGCTTCTTCTTTCAAACTCAATTTTAAGAATCATCAATATTTTATCAGATTTGCCTATTTTACCATTATACTGATAAGTACAGTGTTTAATACTTTATTTTTTAATTTTAAATTATGTGTTTAAATCTTAACCACTGAAGATAAGAGTTACCATATACCTAACACTACACTCCAAATGTAATTTAAATCTACCTTCCCAACAAACTGTGTTCTTTAATTTCTGCATTTTCAGGGTTTATAACTTTATATTCTGACATGTAGTCACAATATTTCCAATTGAACCAGTAAGGATGATATAAATGTGATTTTCTTTGGAACCAGACTAGATCCGAAAGTCAGTCAGGACACACATAGTAGGAACCACTACAAAAGCCATATTTTATGAAACACTGCCTTTGGTGGTAGAAAACAAGAGACATTTACAGCGAACCCCTCAATAGCTGTGTTAAGACGTATAATCTAATGCCACACATAATATTGTGGCTTCAATACACGGTTTCCACTTCTTTGGTTGAATTTATCTCTATGTAGTCTCTTGATGCTATTATTAATGGCACAACTTTTTCAGCTGCTTGTTTCACTAGTAGTGTGCAGAAATTCAACTGAATATAGTATGTCAACTGTATTTTGCAACTTTATTGAATTAATAAAGGGGTTACAGCAGTTTTTTTTGTGTGTTAGGAGAATTTTTATATATAAAATCATAACTGAATATAATAATTTTACATCTTTCTAATCTGATTCCTTGTATTTCCATGTTTAATTTAATTGCTCTAACTAGAACATCAGTACTACAAAGAATTAATGAATGAGAGTAGTGTGTCATCCTTGTTTTGTTATTAAGGGGAAATCTTTTTTTTTTTACACTAAAACATAATAGTTTTATGCAAAATATGATATCACCATAAAATATTTTTATGCAATATATGACATCACCATAAAAATAAACATAGTCCAGCATAGTAATAGAAAAGTCAGAAATTAAATCCTCACACATAGTCAACTAATATTGATAAGGTAATATAAATTAGCACAACTTCTGTGGAAAACAGTATAGAGATTACCCAGAAAAATTAAAATGGGGCTTCCACTTGATCCATCAACCCCACTCCTAAGTATATATCCAGAGGATACAAAATCCCTAATCAGGAAAAATATCTTCACGTTTGTGTTCATATCAACACAACTCACAAGTCAATAGCCAAGACATGGAAGCAATCAAAATGCCAATTAACAGACAAGTGGATAAAGAAAAAGTAATAAGTATGTATATACATATATAACAGAATTCTAGGAAGTTACTACAAAAGACGAAATTGTGCCCTTTGCAATAACCTGGATGAACTGGAGGAGATCTTGTTGATCGAAATAAGTCAGAAAGGAAGATAATTACAGTATGGTTTTGCTCACCTGTGGGATATAATGAAACAAAACAAATAAACAGACAAACCCCAGCAAAATTCACAGGACACAAGATGATGGTTACCAGAGGAATAGGAGGGAGGAGTGAAGGAAGAGGGATTAGGTGGTGGTAAAGGACATTAGAACTCTGGTGGTGGGCGTGGTGTATATTACCTATAGACCGAGAAATTATTTTGGTATCTTAAAATGAGAATGGCTTTGTAAACAAAATGAATAATAATAAAATTATTATTTAAAAATAAATATAGACATGAATTATGCCATTAATGAGTAAAATAAGTAAAATTCAAGAAACAGAATCTGACACACAGAAAGTTTTCTGCAAACATTGTTGCTGTTGTCACTTTTGCTATCCCTTACTCCCCGCCATGCATAGAAATAAGCATATTACATGAAATTCTCTGTTGTATTAGCCACAGAATTATGAGACATTTTACTAGTAGAGGGTATACTGAAGTTTGAAAAACTATTTGGAAACCACACAAAAAAGTCTTCTATCTTGGTTCACCATAATCCTCTGAATATAGACTTATATTACTCTTGGAAAATTTTTAGACATCCTAGGAGGGAACATGTTTGGAGTCCATGAATTCTAGGAACCCATTAAATAATTTGTGTATTTCCTTACAAAAAGGTCCACAGCTTTCATTCACTCTAAAAATCAATAACCATCTATTTCCTTGTAATCTTAATAATTTTAGCTTAAGAATATCTCGGTGCGCCCTGGTGGCTCAGGGGTTAATCCCACACCTGAGGCATGGTCCACATATACCCCAAGGACCGTGGTTTGAGGTCCAGGACCTGGGAAACAAAATAAACAACAATGCAAATAAAATACATTTTCCTCCTCTTGCTTCCTGTGTTCTTTCTTGCCATCCTTCCTCTTGAAATTATCTGTATTCAGGCCCCGGGAAGCAGATCTGCTTACCTTTTAGAATACGTGACCTCTGGAAATTGGCTCTAATCAATTATATTGATTCACCCCTCAGAAAAGTTTAATTTGACTGTTTTCCCGTTACTCTACAGAAATGTCCTTCCAAAAAGTTACTGATGACATGTCTGTCTCTGTTTAATAGATGCTTTCCAGTACTAGTTTTACTGAGGATTTAGAAGGTACTAGAGTGTGGTGACATTTTTACCTTTTGACCTCTGTGAATGTAACTTTCCTTGTTTTCTTCCTAGTTCTCTTAGCAGCCTTCCCATTGTCTTTGGTTTTTCTTTCACCAAACTACTAAATTACAATTCTTTGTAAATCAGTCATTGATTCTTCCTTTCTCATCCTAAATTCTTGTCAAGGTTATCACATCAACTTTTGTGTTCTCAGCTATCATCAGTATGACAAAGATTCCCAAAATCTTTAGCAGTTTTTTACATATATGTTGAGTGTTATTTATATCTTCTTACTGTCATGTTTTTGGAGAGCCATGATTCACATCAAACTCAACAGGTACAAATTGAACCTATTATCTTTCCCCCAGAGTATCCTTTTACTTCAATGATTCAGATAAAAGTAATTCTACTATAATCCATATAGCTACTCAGACAAGACAACTGGCCTTCACCATTCATCTCTCTTTCCATACTATTTCCATTCAATTTAAAAGAGGGAAGTAGTGAATAGAACTTTAATTTTCTTTGTCAAACAGATTTTCAATTAAATTAAGTCTCTGAGTTTGGTTATAAGAAAGTTATTTTAAATATTGATGAGAGAAGTTTCAGATAGTAAATGCCTATGTGTAAGTACATATATATAGATGATAGATACATGTATATATGTATATTAATATGTATATATATAATTGGACTAGTGAGACTGTATTACAAGGTTGCATGAAGCATGAAACTAAATTTTATTGCATAATGTTGAGCACAAAATTGAAAAATATTTAAATAGAAATTTTAATAGAAATTATACAGAAAATCCACACTTCCGTTAATGTGTTGGCTAGTGGATTCCTGACTAATGTTAGGAAAACAATTCCAGACACGTGTATGAGCAATTGATTGCAATGACACTACACCAGTAGCACACAAATGGAATACTTATTGTGCAATACATACATTCAGGTTTTACATTCATCAAGCATATCTAAGGTGACTAAAGTCATACAAAACTCCTTATACTTCATCCTCATAAGCATTGTGAATTTAATGCTCACCCCATTCCTTTCTGCTATTTCTACACCATATACATGAATGATACCATTATTCTCATTATCACCCACCCTGAGTTTTTTCTCCACCTGCCCATGAACCTATTTCTCACTAAGCTGAGCCTGTTGACTTGAGTCTCACTCTTACCACCCTGCCCACAGTCACTCTGCTCTTCTGGTTTAACATATCTATTCAGATTGACTGTTTTGCCCAGTTATTCTTCCTCCATGGATTATCATCCATAGAAGCCTTTGTGCTTCTGGCCACATCCTATGTTGGCTATGTGGCCATCTGCCACCCACTGATTTATGCCACCACCCTCACCAATGAAGTCATTGTCAGGATTGCATTAGCCACTGTTTGCTGCTATGGTCTGACTGTTCCTCCCTCCATTTTCCTGCTCAAGCACCTCCCCTTCTGCAGCTCCCACCTTCGTAGCTCTCTCACTCCTACTTCTTCCATCACGGTGTGATTCAGCTGTTCTGTGCTGACATACAATTCATCATCTAGACATTTTCTATTGCTTTGTTCAGGCTTGGGATGAATCTTCTGGTCGTTGTTCGATGTAATAATTATGAAAATTATCTTGGACACAGCCTCCTGAACTGAGCAGTTCCAAGCATTCAGTAAAGATCCGACCTATATTCTGACTGTTTTGGTCTTTTGTATTCCCTTAATTGGAATTAATGACCAATTAATTGATGAGCTACTTCTTTGGGTTTCTTGTTGTTTTATTGTAGTAACGTTTATTCTATACATTAAAAATAAACTCATATACATATTTTCCCGTTAGTGGAGTTTCCCCGTTCCTCAGATATATATATAAACACACTCTTTTCTCCACCAAATCACCAGATGTTCCTCACCACTGTGCAGTGGTCTCTGCCACCACTTCCCCCACACCCTGACCCACTTCTTTGTGAAGTATGCCTCTCCTCTAGCTCACATTATCATGACCCATAGCTATGTGTTGGCACATCCTGTGATAAGACCCCATCATTTACAGGATAGATACTAAGCATATACACCAAGGAATCTTCCATATTCTCTCCCAAAGGAAAGTTGGCTAACTACTGAAAGTTTTGCTTAGAGAGAAAATTTTATTTAGTAACATGGAAACAAAACCATAAGTAGCATAGATGGAGGAAGGACTAGCTCCATATGAGAAGCTTCCAATGTAAAGAAAAACCATTATTATTTCGATAGAAATGAAAAGATTTAAAGTATTTTAAATATTATTTTGATCTTGACTAGTCATATAACTCTGAGGCAAAAAGGCATTTAAATATTATTCAATATAAAATCCGACTGTGTGTTGTTTTCCTCACAGTGGTGTTGAGTGGTAAAAAAAAATTATACTTTATAAAATCGAAATGCTGGTAACTCTAAAGATACTAACGTAGCTGTAACTTTTCTGCACCTTTATAAGAAAATGTCAGATTTTCGTTAAGCATCAGTGCTGATGTAATTTCAACAGCACATAAAAGAGAATCTTCATAAATTATGTGCTCAAAGTAAAGAAATTAAAGACCATTGTCGCTATCAATGATACTTGGAAAAAGAAAGTGAACACTAAATATCGAAACTCGACTTAGTAGTAGAATGGGGGTTTGCAAAATTGTCAACCTAATTTTCAATGGAGAGTTCATTAAAACAGAGTGTAAAAAGATTCAGAAATGGAAACTACTGCTAAAAGAAGATATTTGATGCAGGTAGGTGCTATAAAGCAGAATTTTCTCAAAGATGAGCATAAAAACAGCTTGAATATTAAAGAGTGGCTATATAGAGACAACTACGAATTGTTTATACTTGTTTTTTAGTTGTTTTAGATTGTCTTTTATTCTCGTTGGTTAGTATTTTTGGTTTGTCATCATGACTTATTGGTAAATGATCTGAGAATGTTGTTTAATTTTTTGAAGCCATGGATCTTTGCCTTTAAAATCTACACAATCATACCTCTAAACTGGTTTCAATTAACATTAAATAGAAAACACATGTCATATCTACTGAGTCAAAGTTTAAGGAATTCATTTCATAAATGTATATGAAATCAAAAAGAAGGAATGAATTTAAAACTATAAAAAGTAAAAATAAGGGATAAGGAATGAAGAGAATAAGGAATGAAAATAATGACTGTTTAAAGTTCAGATTTTTCTTAAAAATGCATTTTTCTTTCATTCAAAAATCATATTTTGGCATATTTTCAATTATTGCTCACATGTAAGTTTTAACTGTATATGCCACTAATCCTCTGGGCTCCCTGGGAAAGATCATACACATTATTGTCAATACAAAAAATAATCCAGAAATAAAGAGAAGTATGCCTAAGAATTGCATATGTATTAATAATCTACATAAATCTTAATATTTAAGTCTATAATAATTACTTTTGTTTTTTTATTGAAATAACACTGGATTATAGCATTATATGTATTTCAGATGTGCAAACATATCACTATCTGTATATACTGCATTATGCTTTTCGCCAAAATCCAGTTCCTATATCACATACAGTTGACACCTTTTACTCAATTTACTCATTGTTCTTCCCCCTCCACTTCTAGTAATGGCTCTTTTGTTCTTGTGGTCTAAGAGTTTGCTGGTTTTTGTTTTGTTCATTCATTTGTTTGGTTTCTTTGCCATATATGAATGAAGACATATGTTATCTGCCTTTCTCTGACTCATTTTTATAACATAATGCCTTCTAAGTTTATCCATGTTTCATTTATTTTTATAGCTGACTAGTATTCAATTATATTTATACATATACATATATACATCACATTTTTTTTATTCACTAATCTGTCAAAAGGCACTTAATTACGTTGTTTGAAATTCTCAGTTATTATGAGTGATGCTGTGATGGACATGAGATTTTACATATCCTTTTGAATTAGCATTTATGCATTCCTCAAATAATACACAGAAATTAAATATATGAAATAATTTGTATTTATATTTTTAAATTTGTGAGGAATTTCTACACTTTTTAATAATGGTTACACAAATTTACATACCTGCAAGAGTATGTTAGAATTTGTTTTTCACCTCATCAAAACTTTTTTCTTGACTTTGCATTAATAACCATTCTCACAAGTGCAAGATGATATGTAATTGTTGTTTTGATTTCCATTTTCCTAATTACAAAGATGCTGAATATCTTTTCATATTCTTGTTGCTCATCTATCTTGATTGGAGAAGTGTCCATACAGACCTTCTGCCAATGTTTTTAATAAGATTGTTTTTTGGGTTTTTTTTTTTTTTTGATGGTGGGTTTTCTATGTTCTTTATTAATTTTGAATATTAATCCCTTATCTGATACATGACTTACAAATATTCTTCTTCAGTTGGCTGTCATTATGTTTTATAATTTTCCTGTGCGGTACAAAAGCTTTTCATTTAATGAAGTCACATTTGTTTATTTTTGCTCTTGTTTTCCTAGACTTTGGAGATATACCCACAAAAACATCATAAAGGTCAGTCTTAAATTGTTTGTCACCTATACTTTGTTCATATGTATTTGATAGTTTCAGTTTTATGTTCAAGTCTCTAGTCCATTTAGAGTTAATTTTTGTGCATGGTTTGTGAGAGTCATCTAGTTTCATTCTTTTGCATGTAGCTCTCCAGTTCTCCCTGCTGTATTTGGTTTTTACTTTTTTGTTTGGTTGGGATTTTTTTTTTTGGTCTCCTCCCTTCCCATTCCCAAGCCATGACCCTGATAAGCAAAAAGAAAACACAAAACTAAAGTCACAGTGAAACCTATTGGAAAAACAAAAGAAGACAACCCAAATGTCAAACCAAAATCTCCAGGAAACTGCTTCAGAAATAAAAACAAGTGATTAAGGAGATTGGCATTTCTCCAGAGATTATATTTAAAGACAGAATTATTCTAAATGCCAATGGACTAACCTCACCAATCAAAAGACACAAAACAGCTGAACGAATTTTAAAAATGAAAACCTAACTCCTGCATACAAGGACATATTTAAGCTCAAAAAAGGCAGAAAGTTACATTTTGGAAGATAGTTCAGCAAACAAATGGTAAAAAGAAGCAGAGACAGCCATTCTTATGTCAGATAAAATGATTTAATAATGAAAATGGTGACCAGGTACATGAACATTATATATGAAATAAGGAGGCAATTAAGCAATAAGGCATAAAATGTATTGGTGTGCATGCACCAAATGAGGAAGCATCAAAATAAATAAACACATTGTTTATTAATAGAACTTATGAAAAACACTGACAACAATGCAATAATATGAGAGAATTTCAATAGCCCACTAATAACAAGGAACAAATCAATCAGACAAAAAATTAGCAAGGAAACAATTGTATTAAATGATAAATTAGAACAGATTTGTTTAATAGACATTTACAGAAATTGACCTCAAGACAGTAGACTCCACATTCTTCTCAAGTACAAATGTGTCATTTTCTAGGATTGACCATACGCTGGCACACAAAGCAAACAACAACAAATTCACAAAGACTAAGATTATATCAAGTATCTTCCCCAATCAAAATTATTTAAAACTGAAAATCAACTATAAAAAGAAAGTTCTCACATAAATGGAGGATAAGATTTATGCTTCTAAATAACTGTTGGGTAAATGAATAAATCAAAAATAAAACTAAAAAAACATACTTGGACACAGGAAATTGAAGAAATGAGTTATCAGAATCTATGGGATAAAACAAAATCAGTGGCAAATTGAAAGTTAATAGCAATAGCAGTCTACAGGAAGAAACAAGAAAAATCTCAAATAAGCAATATAACCATATAACTAAGGGAACAAGAGAAATACAAACTTCAAATACAAGCTTCCTTTCTTCTACTATTTTTGGTTTTAGTTTTTCTTCCTTTTCTAGTTCTATTTTGAGGAGGCTATAGTTTTTTTTATTTGTAATTCTTCTTTCCTGAAGTAGGACAGCATTGTTATAAACTTCCCTGATAATACTGCTTTTATTGCATTCATTATCATTACATTTTAATGTATTTATATTTTGTTTATGTTGTCAATTATGAACAAATAAGTACTGTAAAGTAATTCAATAAAGAATGCATTTTTACGTTTTATTAATTCTATTATATTATTGTGTCATTGACTTACAAACTTCAGTTCAGAATATATTTTTAAACAATATTTTATGTATCATCAATTTTAAACATTTTATTTAAGTATAGGCATATACTTATGCTACAAAAAGTAATTATAGAGTGATTATAAAAATAGTTTCACACAAGAATACAATAAATGGTAAAATCACTGACGGAAATAAAACAAAATTTAAGTTTTATGAGTAAATGGTCTAATGTAAAACATCAGAATGTTAAAGATTAGTCCATGCATTTTTAAATGTATGTTGTTAGGCATTAAAATATCAATATTTAGAATCTATAGACTTAATACATTATATAACAACTGATTTAAAACTGATTGTATTTATACTGCATAATACAAATTTATGATACAAAATTTTGGTATCAACCTGAGAAGGAATGAAAATGCATAGTTTTTCTTTCAGTGGTAAATTACTTTATTGAGACCATAAAAATCAGTGGCCACTATTCTAAACAGACATATTATCTTAAAAAATGTCACTAGTAAAGGTGACTTTGATGACCTACTGGAAGTCACGAAGAATAGGATATGGTGAAGAAAGCATTTTCATCGTAATTGGAGTTCATGAAATGAGAAAGGCTGAAAACCTGAGATCAGATGTTGATCAACAAGTGTACTCCTATCAATTCACTGCACACAAATAACTGTGTTGTGTATATCATATGACACTGGTCATTCCCACTTGACCAAAGATTCCAGGAAACCTAAACAGTCATAGACAGAAGCTAGCAATGTCAGCTAACCAAAGCTCGCAGGACTGAAAGAAGAGTGTGGAATCAAGCGACAGGTAAAATCCACCCACCACGTGGCATGATGAGGTTATTGAAGGTTAAGAAGGGAGAAGAATGGGGATATCTAGGCAGGTGCAGTGACACCAGAACTATTTGGAAATGGGTGTCTATCTAAAATCAGGGCTTGAAAATCTGCAGAAACAGAATTCAGTACTTTTGCTGAGATTCTTAAGATGTGAATCTTGGGCATTGTGACATTGTCCAAATTTTACTTTATATCTAAGTTGAGACATTTTAGTCAGCAATTTTTAATTCTCAGAATCTCCTGGTACTTAAGTCTGGATTTAGAGATCTTTGGTTGTTGGGTGATGAAGAGGACATAGTTTGTTACATAACTGGAAGTTTCTTTATAGGTAGGTTTACCATCCAAATTGGTATTTAAACAAAAACATTTTTATAGGGAAAGAAAGAATTTTACAAAATGATGTCGTGGAACATAATGTTCACCTAATTCAAGGGCATCTTCCTAGTATGATTGTCTTTTATTTAGAGAAGAAAATTGCTCGCTGCCACCATCAAAAAATGTATGTTATTTCAATTCAAATATCGTTATCTCAAGACTTTATTCTTGCTATATGTCAGGCTTTTTTGTTGGGAAAATGGCCATGGTCATCATACTTGTTGGAGATGGCATGCATGTGTGCACGTAGAGAGACACACATGCATTAATAAGATTTGCAATGGTGAGAACTAGATCAGACTGACTGAATAGAAATTCAAGCCTGTGGAAATGTTTTGAATCCCTCATTCCTTCCCAAAATGCTTGGTATAGTCTTTCCCACAGCAGAAACACCATCAGATTTATGCACTGAATCACAGTCCCTGCCCTGCTCTGGAATGTTTCAGAGAGATTCCTTCTTGCAGAAGAAGGTGGCAATTCCCTATCTGACTGGCTTGGTCTTCCCACTGCAGATAATGTGGTTGAACACTGGAGGCACAAAGAGGTAAACAATAGAGATGAGTGTGTGCATCAGCAGTGAGGCATGCTTGGTGGCACGAGGCATTACAGACACACCAATCATAGGCACATAATACAAAGCACCGCACAGATGTGTAAGACACATGTGTTGAGGGCTTTACGCCGTCCTTCCCCAGACTGTGTGAAGAATCAGCACATAAGAAACCTCGATGAGAAGTGAATCCTGCCCAAAAGTGACCAGGACAATGACTAAGCCCAGAATGCTATTGAGTTTAGTATCAGCACAAGGCAGTTGGATCAGGTCTGAATGGAGGCAGAAGGAGTGAGAGAGGAAATAGGTGTGGCAATAAGGTAGTTGCTTCAGAAGAACTGAAAGTGGGGCCATGAATATCACCTTTCAGTGTAATTCTCAGACTTATGGAGATGATACGGGACAAGGTCAGTGTAGCTGTATAGGATAGTGGATTGTAGATGGTTACAAAATGGTAATAACTCATAGCCAACAGGACTCCTGACTCCATGTAGGAGAAGGCATGGATGAAGAACATCTGAGCAAGGCATCCATCAAAGTTAACCTGACAGGCATCAAACCAAAGAATGCCCATGACTGTGGGAAGTGTTGACAAAGAGACACTCACCTCAGTGATAACCAACATGGAGAGGAACAGGTACATGGGCTCATGAAGGGCAGAATCTGCCCTCATGAAGGGCTGCCATGATTATACTGTTGTCTGCAATGGCCACTATGCACAAGGTGAAGAAGGATATGGAAAACCAGTGATGTTGGACTCCAGTCCCAGGATGCCAGTTAGGAAGATGAAAAGGAAGTCAAGAATTTTATTGCTCTCAGGTTCCCTGTACCAATGTACATAGTAGTCTATCTGCCAGTTGAAAAAAAGGGAAGTGGGCTCTCACCTAGAAGACTTTGACCTTAGCAGTCCACCTCAAATCATGACATTGAGCAGCTAATACTTTTTCAAACTTCCATGTGTTCATCCGATAATTGGGAATAAAAATTAATCTTCCTGTAAATTTCTTATAAACAAGCTGTTATAGAACATGTGGAACTATGACTAAATATAAAAATTTGATTCTTGGAGTGAAACTAAAACCCAGAGGTGAAGAATGAGTAAAGTATCAAAAACCTAAAAATCAATTTATTTAGAACCTTGGTTATAGATCTCCAAACTCTTCAAGTGACAATTTGTCCATTTCATGATGGAACTGAAAATTAACCTTAGTCTAATCAAGATTGGAATCATAAGAATAAAATCTATTTCAGTCCTTCCAATGTGCCAAATATGCAAGCACACACAAAAGCATCAAGAGAAACTCACTCAATGATTCTGGTGTATGAGAGACTGAAAGAGCCACACAGGAGTAAGCACAGAATTGTACATAAAAGCATACTTTTTGTATTCCACTGAGAAGACATCAATAGATTAGCACTCACAAAGAACTTTATATGGTATCAACATATCTATTTTTGATACCTATTTTTAATCCTCTCAGTTTTATTATTTATTTTCTCCTACAGTTTGTGGATTATTTTTTTCTTTTTCTAGTTTTGTTGGTGCAGGCTTTAGTTTTTCACTTGTAAATCATCTTTCCTTATGTAGGAGAGTATTGCTATACATTTCTTTCATAATACTGTTTCATTACATACCATAGATTATGATGAATTTCATCCTCATTATGATCTTAATTCACCTACTTTATATTTTACATGTGATTGTCTCAATAACCTAATAGTTCTTCAATAACATGCTGTGTGTTGAACATGACTTTGTTTTTCCCACCATCTTTTTTGGTTGATTTCTACTTTCATGTCATTCTAATCCAAAAGGATGCTAAGATATACTTTCAAGTTTCATAAATGTATTGATACATGATTTATATTCCAACATATAGCCTATTCATTTTTTTGATTTTTAAGAAGCATCCTGATTTTATTTGTATTCAGTTTTTCACACTGGTTGCCTCCCTCCAAGTCTGGGACTTGAACCCAGGGGTTTGTAACCTGCTCCTTTGGAGGAAATAAACCCAACCACTGCTCCACCAGGGCATGCTTCATTAACATATATTAAGGCCCTTCTCCAGGCTCATTTTAGCTATTGTTTCTTTGAATAAATTCCCCTTTCACTTCTCTCAAACTTCGCCTTCTGGGATACCTAGTTTTCTTCTGTAGTGTGGAATTGATTCATTTTTATAATATAGTTCCTGTAGTTCCCTGAAATGCTGAGGGGCCTCGGTCTCACCAATACTCTGTGGGTCTCTCTAATAGTGGTGCTTCAGCAAACAAATGTTAGCTACTTCCCTTACAAGCTGAGAACATCATCAGATGCCATTTTAGGCAGAGTGGAAAAGCATTTGATAATGTAAATGGGTGACTTTGATTAATGTTTTCCAAAATTGATATTACATGATTTGCCTTCACCAGAATGGATAAATATTTCTATAGGTTATGCTCTTATCTGTTTAGCATGTTATCATTAAACAAATCTCTCCTATTTTGAAAGGTTAAAAACACTGGCTCTATGAAATAGCATTCCATAATTACATGCATTATAATGTATTACAGTATAATACATATCAGACTGTAAAGCAAATAGCAGTGTTGTTTTGTAATTAATCCCCCTTTGTCATGATTTTTGTTATATAATTTCCTATTTTTCCATTATGATGTCATTATTTATAATTATTAATAAATTTCCACTTTCTACAGTTAGTTACAATATAAAGCACTTTTAAGAAAATATTCACAAATGTTAGCAATTCATTATAATTAATTTTTCTTTTATAACTTTAACATTTGTACTTAAATACACTTATATTTGTTCTGTATTTTTATATTCCTAATACAATTAGTCTTCGGTGAAATATTTATTGCTTATATACATTTAATCTCTTTTCTGTTAGTGATTCCAGTCTAATTTATCCTGCAAAATTGAGTTTTCTGAATCAAGTTACTCAAAATTAAGCAAAATTGAAATTTTTCCTTTATACTTAAGTTTAATTCGTATTTGTACTTTATTCATCATATATATATAAGGGAATATTTAAAAATAGTAGTATTATCTATATATACTACATATTTTGTAACTATTATAAATTCATACACAATGAGAATGTGACTGAACACCAATTTGAAGTAAGTTATGTTAATTCTAAAACAAAAGGACTTAACCACCAACTTCTTAAGAATGAATTTCTTTTGGATCTGCCTGATATCCTTGTATATAAACATTGTGTATTTGCAGAGATGTACTTCAGGATGAGTGATCCTACAAATGAGTAGACATCCTTATTTTTACCAAAAACTCTACTTTCCTGTTTAATTCTGCCCACAGATGCAAAGTGTCTATAGAAGAAACTTTCTCCAAACACTTTTTTTGAGTCTGCACTCAAATCAAAATCAGCAAGAAATAAGAGCATAATTCAGTGTACTTTCTTGACTAGTTTCTGTATAATGACACCAAGGGCACCAAAGCTTCTTACAAAGAGCAGTGACTTCTGGATTTCCCGGTGGAAACTCAAGCCTCAAGATGCCATTTCATATATTCTTGAGGGATCTGGCACCCCCACCTTCCAGCCTTATGACTTGCAAGATTTTATAATGCATTCAACCCATGAGCAAAACAGAGCAGAAACCTCCAATGTGAAGAGGATTCTGTCAGAGAAGAGAAATCAAAAGTAAGACACCGTTATAAACAGTGGAGGAAAAGAAGGTATGATGATTATTATTCTTAGAAGACAAAGAGAATTAGTACAGCTAATGTACTTGGAGTAGTACCAAAACATAAAAAATTTAAAATAACCCCCACCCCTCACTCTTCTTCTATGAACTGAATACTTTCCTTTAAAATATTTTTATATTTAAAAAACTGTAATTGGTGGTGACAGATGAATTTGACAATAAGAAAACTGATTAAAAAAAAAAAAAACACCTGAAGGAATAACATTAGACTATAACAAAATGAATAGAAAAGGAAGAGAGGGTGATTAATTTACATCAAGGAAAGCAGTGAAAATGAGCTTACAAGAGTCCAAGGAAAATTCAAAAGATGATGCTGCACATAAATAATTCAAAAGTAGGATAACTAGGTATTATCCATGACATTTGCTAAGAAAAATGCATTTTAAATCTTAGTAGGAATAGTATTTGTAGTGGAATTTAGATACAAGCATTTTTCAGTGCCCGAAGAAGTAAATGGGAAGGAAATAAAACTAGATTAAATCAATTATTGAAAATTGTTGCCAATAAATTTAAATATATTGATTTATTATGAGAAATGAGTTAGATAGGAAAAATGTGTTAACAGTGTAAGAAAAAATAGCTGGTGTTAGTGAACCTTTAAATATGTGCAAGAATTCCAAATATTCTAGGAAGACAATTTAGAGAAAACAGGGTGAATATATAGATTATTGCTAATGTTTCTGTTTCTCTCAGAGCACAGACTTTGCGACTGAAGCGACATCTATCAAGCATGTTCAACATGACCAACACCACCCAGGAAATATTCTACTTCATCCTCACTGGCATCCCTGGATTTGAGGCATACCACCTCTGGGTCTCCATCCCTTTCTGCTGTTTCTACACCATTTCCATCATGGGCAACACCATCATTATCTCTGTCATTCGCTCAGAGCCATCCCTCCATCAGCCCATGTACCTTTTTCTCTCCATGCTGGCCCTGACTGACCTGGGTCTCACCCTCACCACCCTACCCACCGTCATGCAGCTCCTCTGGTTCAACGTTCGTGAGATCAGCTTTGAATCTTGCTTTGCCCAGTTCTTCTTCCTCCATGGGTTCTCCTTCATGGAGTCCTCAGTTTTGCTGGCCATGTCGTTTGACCGCTACGTGGCCATCTGCCGCCCCCTGCATTATGCCACCATCCTCACTAATGGGGTCATTGGCAGGATCGGGTTAGCCATCATTTGCCGCTGTGTTCTGGCTGTTCTCCCCTCCCTGTTCCTGCTAAAGCGCCTCCCCTTCTGCCGCTCCCACCAACTCTCTCACTCCTACTGCCTCCA
>RJWH01007198.1:0-43380 GCA_004363575.1 Solenodon paradoxus | reverse complement strand
GTAGTCTAGAGTGCTGTGATGCTTTATGATATGCCAGTCACGCTGGTTAATCTAGGAGATGACAGCCCTCCACGCTACTTTCGTCTATTCCGCTATGGCGTGTAGGTCAAGCTGCCCTCTTAGGACTGGCTGTACTAGTGTAACATCCCAGGCTTGGCTATTGTAGGCTACCCTGCAGAGTGAGGCAGGGCTTCTCTAGTTGAAGCTAAGCTAGCCTCCTAGAAAAGCTACACTGCCTAGACTCCCAGGTAAAGTGACCCTAGGATAGGCTTATTCAAGCTGGGCTACAACAGCCCAGAGGGCCCGTAGGCTAGGATAGCATGATGAAATTACATTTAGCCAGTTATGAGGCAAGTCCTTCCGGGCTATGCTAAGAATATTCTGCTCTACTGCTAGGCTATGCTGTGACAGGCTGCGCTACACCCCTGGCTAGTTAAGGCTGGTGAAACTGCTAGGCTAGGTTAGCCTCACAGGCTGTGCTAGAGAACTCAAGGCCAGCAACAGAGGCTAGGACAGGGTATAACAGGATAAGACAGCTGAGGTTATTGTATGCTAGCTTCGACTAGACTCAGGGTATAAGACAGACTTGGTTACTAGGCTAAACTAGGCAAGGTTGGGCTCCTAGACTCAACTAGGCAAGTATCTATGGTAGGCTCCTAGGCGATGGTAGGCTATGTAAGATGAAGTTACACCAGAATAGCCTAGCCTCCTAGACAAGGCTAGGCTAGTCTTGAAAAATGGCTATATATGGTGTGTGCTGGAGCAGCAGTGATTAGGCAGGTGCCAGATACACCCTGAGATCCAGGGCTTGCATTCTAGGCCCAATGGGACACCACCAAGATGAATAATTAGCTACAATACATGGGCAACTTCTTCCTCCCATATTTCTTTCTGCCTATCTCCCCTAACATTCATGCTTTCCTACACCTTTGCTTTTTTTTTTTTTTTTTTTTTTGAAAAAAAAAAAGGTAAGCTAGGGTTCAGGCTAGCATGCTAAAACATGTTAGACTAGTATAGATTATCATTCTGGCCAGTCTAAACTAGAGTGCACTAGGTGAGGCTAGAATACACTGAGAGGGTAGCCTGTAAGTCTAGGCTAGGATAGCCTTCTCCATAGGTTTGAATGTTAATTGATAGGAGAGACTAAACTGGCCTCCTAGGCTAGGCTAGGGTCCCGGGATAGGATAGGATAGGATAGGACAGGATAGGATTGGCTACTAGGAAAGACAAGGCTACTCTAGAACCTTCTAAGCTAAAAAGAAACTAAAATAGTCTTAAGTAGCCTCTTAAAATATATGCTAAGCTTGTCTCCTGAACTAGGTTATGAAAGGAGACTCCTAGGTTAGACTAGGCGTCCAATCTAGGACACCTGCTGGCTAAGCTGGCCAAACTGCATCAGCAACTGGGTGAGGCTCCACTAGCCTCCTACACCTATTCAAAGTTGACAGAATAGCCTCCAGGCTAGGCTAGTCTTGGCAAGGCTAAGCTATGATGCTAGGTTAATGGAAGCTAGGTGAGGCTGGAGCAGGCTAGACCGATGCCTAGGCTAGTATCTTAGGCTAGGTTAGTTAAATCTAAATTAGACTACTAGGAGCCTAGACTACTAGGAGCCTAGACTCCTAGGCTCAAGCAAGGTTAGGCTAAGTTAGATTCCTGACTAAATTAAGATATATTGCCCTGCTAAAACAGTCTAAGCCAAGCTAGCAGTCTAGGCCGGGTTAGCACTCTCGGCTAGGGTAGGCTAAGCTAGCATGTTTAGCTGGGCTACACTAGAATAACCTCTTCAGCTAGGATATAGTTGGGTAAGCCAGACTAGGGTATCCTCCTGGAGAATCTCGATTAGGTTGGCCTCCTGGATAGCCTAGGGTCCTGAGCTAGTTTTTCCTGCACTCCTTTGCTAAAACAGGTTACAACTGAAACTAGGCTGGGTGGGCTCCTAGGCTATGCTCAGTCGATATGAGCTATGCACTGGGATAAGACAAACATCTGACCTATGGTAGGTTAGGAAGGTTCCTAGGCTAACCTAAGATGGTCTAGGCTTTAAGCCTGCTCTAGACTTGGTCAGACGTGATTAGACTACACTCATGACCAGGCAAGGCCTGGCTCCACTGGCCTGGGCTATGCTAGTATCATTGGCGAGATGAGGTTAGGTTAGACTAGCATCCTATGATGCATTAAGCTAGGCTATACTTCAAGGCTAGGTCTAGTGTTTCTGCTAGGCTAGCCTCTTGGGTAGTGTCCTAGGCTAGTCTAGGCTACACTAAACTAGATTCCCAGGTTAAGCTATACTATGCTAGATGTCTAGGGAAAACTAAACGGGGATAGGGTAGTCTCGCATTATAGACTGTGCTTCAGGTATAGGATAGACTTCACTACACTAGCCACCGTGGCTTCGTTATGATAGGATAGCCTCTTAGCTTGAGCTAGGCTAGTGTCCTTGGTTAGTTATGCAATGCAAGCTAAAAATAGCCTCCAAGATTTGGTTTAATCTAGTGCTGAGGCTAAGTTATACAATACTCTAAAGCTATACCAGGCAAGGCTAATGTTATAGGCTAGCTTAAGGCATATAGGCTATCTTCCTAGGTTAGACTAGAAGAAACAAGGATAGGCTATTTACACATGGAAGCATTTTCATTTCTCCTCAATTTTAATCATCTTTAAATCACTATTTTCTTCTACCCTACTTTTCTCCATGTTTCCCTCAGTTTCTTCACTAGTCCTAATTCTCACCTATTCTAACTTTCCCCTCTCCCACCTCCTTACCTTTTTGCTCCTTACCTTTTCATCACATGGCTCCATGCTGCCCAGAAGGAGGGTCCTGAGAAAATGACTACCTGTCAACATGGCTGTGGAACAAAATCCATGACAGAACATGCATATAGGAGGAGAGGACAGCTGGGTGTCCCCAAGAGAAGTATTCATGCAAGCATTAACTTTTGGAATTTAAACTTAAATAAAGGAAACTCATCTCCAAAATTATATAAGCAACAATCACTAGGACACTAAGAAACATGTGAATGTGAACACAAATGATACAATGCACATCAAAATCACACGTAACTGTCAACATAAAATTTCACATGCTAAACTGCAAAAATTGTAACTCAAACATTAGAACGTCTATATAATCTTGATTTTGTTGATGAGTTTTAAAACATAAACCAAGAGTCAATTCCAACTCTATTTTAAGGACAGGTGCAGGCAGGAATGAAGGCCAGCAGGCAGAGAGGAGGAAGAAGCCCTTTTATTTTTCTGTAGTTGTTCACAATGGCTGTTCCCGAGCCCGGGGCTTGAAGTGGGCACGTCAGGATGTGTGTGGAACTGCTCCCAGATGCACTACACAGCTAGACCAAGAGGAGGCACCTCCAATTTCTTAAGTTAACATGAACTTTTATAAAATTAAACACCTTGAAAAAATACAACTTGGAGAACATAATGACAAAATATATACCTGATGAATACATTAAAGATGACTAAAGTAAACATCACTAGAAACGAATGTGGCTCTGAACAGGCACTCAATACAGATATACTGACAGCAAACAGGCAAACAAAATATGGGATCATTGAATAAGGGCAGGACTAACTAAAGCATCAGATACCAGCGCACACCTGTTACAAAAGAAAAGGTCAACTGCCTCACAGCAGGTCACAGACACTCTCCTACGTTACTGTGGAAAGCTCGTTGGACAACTTGAGAACTAGACAACTTGGGCTTCATAAAAAACTCAAGTCTAATGTGAGGATCTGAGAGTCGTGCCTCTAGCCTTTAGAACACTGGTTTGAAAAATGAAGCGCAGCCACACTATTCACGCAGCTAAAATCTGGGATAAATAAGAATGTCCTTCAATACATGAGTGCTTAGGTATATGTTGAAGTACAAGTGAGGGGAGTATCCATACCACAGTGCCTCTATCCTAAGGATGCCTTTGGGAAGAATCTGAAAAATCAGGTAAAACTCATTTGTAAAAGAAATTAGCATTTATTTGTAAACTTCACACTTGTAAGGATGCCTCACTCATTATACCAGGAACAAGACGACTAGCAAACCACTTTCAGTGGAACATATCTAGACTTACATGTTCACAACTGCCTTTACTTTATTGATTATATGCTGCATTCTGACCTCCAATAATTGACTTTCTAATATCCCAATATTCTTTTAGCTAAATGTGGCATGTAGGTTAATAACTTGGGACTTTTAATTCATTATTCTATCTGGTTATCCCCCACATCACAGACCCACACGCTACAGCCGACCCTCTAGACCAGCTGGTCTAGAGATGCTAGTCCAGATGGCAGAGCACAGCCTGTGAGAGCACCTGCCCTGACTTACCTAGTCTAACCACCTAGACTAGGGCAAAGCAGACCATTCTAGTGTACGCTAGGCTATGCGACCAAGATGAACCCACTAGGCTGCTCCAGAAAAGGCTCGGCTAGACAAGACCCCTAGCTTACAACGTGCTATCTTTAGTGTTAGGCTGGGGTGGGTGCGCCTCCTGGGCTAGACTCAGTTGTGCTAAGCTAGTCCAGCTCCCCATGCTAGAACTGGCACCAAGATGCGATGAGAGGTTAAATCTCTAAGAAGAATTCTAGCTTCCTAGACTGGGCTGGACTAGGATAGGACAGGCTCTTATGCTAGTCTAGTCTTGGCTGACCTCCTAGGTTAGCCTAGGCCCGTCTAGCATCCTATCCTAGCCAAGACTGGTTATGCTGGGTTAAGCTAGGCTAACCTCCCCGGTTAGGCCAAGATTAGCTAACCTCTATGGCTAAGCTTTAATATCATTTGTGGCTAAACTAGGGAAGCATAGCCTAGCCTTGGCTGGCATCTAGGCTCTGCTAGGTTAGGCTATCCTAGGCGATCCTCCGTGAATACAATAGGCTATATAAGCTAGTCCAACCTCCTGGGACATGCTAGTCTGTTAGGATGTGCAAGAATAGGCTGCATGACTAGACTAGGTAAGCTAGTTAGGCCTAGACTCCTTATTCAGATTAGGCAAGGGTGGCCTGAATAGGGCAGACTAGGTTCGTAGGATAGGCTGTGGTAGAGTAGCCTAAAAGGATATATGCCACGTCCATGTCCAACCTGGCTAAATGACAAAGTCAACAGCTGGGAAGAAGAAGGGCTTCAAAGAAGACCTCTTCCTGGAACAGGACGTGGTGCCTCTAACCGAGCTTTCATGGGAATCATGATTTGTGGAATCATGATTTGCTGTATTGGCTTATTCATATATGCAGGATTAATTCAAAATAATAATGAAAATAACAAACTCCTTCCTGGGAGAGGGACTGGGAATTTCTCTGAAAAATGGGACTATTACAACCAGGCAAAATGGTACTGAAAAAACTAAACCCACCTATGCCATTCTCTCTATGCAAGGCCAACAATATACTTAAAAATTACCCAAGAAATTGAGTCAGAAAATATCCCCAACTGCCTCTGGGAGATATAGTAAATCAACTATAGCAAGGGAAATTATTTACACAGTTGGCCCATTAATGATGTAGGTTATATCTAAAAACAAAGAAAAACTATTCCGATCCCCTCCCACAGCATTGCCCTCACCTTACAATAGCTTATAAGATTAAAGGAAAATCATGGTACCCACCAAGAGGACAAAATAATGCAGGATGACTGCCTGCTCCCCACTTACCACGTACAGGCGCCTGTGACGAAAATGGAATCGGAATGCACAATAGGGGACACAAAGTAAAACTATTAGAACGACTTATAAAGGCTCATAAAAATAGGACCAACACAAAAACTGGGCAGCGAGAACTTGCTAGATGACAAGAGGGCCTGCCAGATTCAATTCAGCTTGATATGCATTTAGGAATTTGATAAATATCTTTCTAACCTTTCACAAGTCTGTAGAATTCTCTTTTGTCTCACACTTTGCCTTAAGCAAGATCCTATCGACAGGTCAGGTAACTCATTTACTTAAAGAACAAAAAACACTATGCAGGTCTGTGCTTTCGGTTTACGTAACCTTAAGACTGAAAGCTGCAAAAAGAAAGTATAAAAAACCTACCTGCTTGCAATAAGGACGGAACAAAGATTCCCTCTGCCTCGAGTCTGAGTCTCTGTCTCCCGCTCGCCGACGCCTTGCCCACCTCCGGGCCCCCCGGATCCTGCTGCGGCTGGACCGCGACAGATGTAAGACAAAGCGAGACTACGAGGTGAGGGTGGGCCAGGCTCACCTGCTAGACTAGGGGACACTGGGCCACCTGTGCTCTGCCAGTGTCCTAGGCTGGGGCCATTTTCTGTTCTATTCTAGACTGTCACCCCAGGCTAGGCAGGGCTAGTGTCCTGATAGGACAGACTGGGTCTGACCGGCTTGGCAGGACTTCTAAGCCACAGCGAGTGGGCCGGCATCCTTAGCTATGCAGGCTCAGCTAACCTTCTAGGCCTGGGTAAAATAGGCTAACCTGCTAAACTCGACTAGGCTCTAGGCTGGACAGGTTAGCTTCCTGGGCTAGGCAAGGCGCAGCCTATGAGGCTAGGCTCTTAGTACAGAATATGCTTGGCTGGACAAGGCCAGGCTCAGCTAGTCTTCCACGTGAGGGTCGGCTAGCAGTCTCACCTAACTGAGGCTTGGCTAGTGTCACAGTCTAGCCTAGTCTGTGGTGCTGCTTCCATGACTAATGCAGAATAGCCAAGCCTGCTGATGCTGGCCTGGGTTATGCTATGATTGGCTAGGTTAGGCTATATTTCTAGGACAAACTAGACAGAATTCATCAGGAAGCCCAGAACCTTTGTGGCCTTGCCAATGTGAGTACCCTAAAGGGTGGACTTCACACCGCTATGCATGAGACCAACTTCGAAGGCCTGACTCAAGTGATAGGTTTTACAGATTCAAATGCAGTTCTTTCTACTCATTCAAACCTCTAACTCAGGCATATAAAGGGCAGATCCTCACTGTGGGTGAAGCTCCAAACCAGGTAACTCCAGTGCTGGTAGAATCCTGGATATGTATTACACACTAATCCTGCAGAGGAATGCCGACTACAATGACCCCACTAAAGAGAACATGGAAACAGAATCTCACTAAGACTTTCAAGCAGAGTTGTGGCCAGTCTTTCCCTTAATGACTGTTGAAAATGTTCTATCTTTCCCTTAATGACTGTTGAAAATGTTCTACTTGATAATGCTGAAAAGGAACAATATGACAATGAAATAGATACTTATATTGAAGATTGCACAGATGTGAATGTATGAAAGGTGATGCACAGTATCTAAAACAAATGAAATGACTGCACAAAGCTGTCCATAAACACCTGCAGAACCATCAGAAATGAAACTATTCTAGGGCCCTTAAATGTAGATTTACAAAAGCAAACAAAACAATAAAAAGTAAATAATCATAATGCTTCATTCTGATCACCCTTATAAAACCATCAAGAAATAAAGGAAACTGTAGATTTAATACCAATAATTCAGGGCACATTGCCTGTCTGGAACATCAGACTTATGGAAAACTTCTTCAAAGGAGATGAAAAAAACCAAGGTCATATGGGTACTGGAAATACTAGTAAAATAAGGTAGGACCCACAAAGAATGCCCAAGTGAAATTTTGTTTAGGTTTGGGAAGAATGATACAGTCAGGGTTTCCATCTTCCTGGCAGAACTGCAGCACTGAGGCAATCCTAGCTAACAAGCAGGACACAATTAGGTCACTAAAAACAGTGTGGTGATAAGCAGAGTCACATGTCAATAGAAGCCAACATCAAAAAGTTGAAAAAGAGAATAAAATTGTGAGTGAACAGTCTCATACTCTGGGACCAAGTTGAGAAAATTTACCTTTTGTTATGCAATTTCTAAAAACACAACAAATATGAAGATTCTGCTGCTCCTCAGATGCTAGAATATCTAAGAGGTGTTTAGTGACAACAGGAAAGAGAAACTGAACTTCAGGGCAGACATCTGATTTACTGCTGCAGAAAAAGACTTTAAAGTAAAAATTCCAAAGAATAGTTACATTCGTTCAAAAAATGAATTTCAGTTTTCATAATCTAGAAAGTTCAAACTGATGCTTTTCTTTGTTCAAGTTCTGTGGGTTTTGGTTATTAATTTAAATGTTATTCACTTTATACATTCTATATATAAATACTTTAACTCCACAGGACATTTCTAAGCTTTTAATATGAGTTAATTTTTTAATTTTGGCATTTAATTTTAAATGCCTGATTTAAAATTGCTAGCTGTGAATAAACCCTTGAAAACAGAATACAAATATGTAAAAGTGAAAAACTGGATTAAAGAATTGAAGAGTGGGCTCCCCCTGGTGGTGTTATGAAAGATGTGTGTAGGAAATGCTGAGGATCAGTACCACCAGTGGGAGGACTAGATCTAGGCAACATAGAACTTTGTTTTAAAGGATGTTCCTTACCTGGATCCAGGGATAAAGGATTGGCATTTAAAATACAAGGCAGGTAAAACAATCTTATTAGAATTATCTTTAAAACATGTCAAAGAGATAATGATAGCAAATAAACATGTTAAACATCACATACCAGGTAGCGACTACTTAAAAGATGAGAGCACGGTGCACCTATTAGAACTAATGCATCAGAAAAATTACAATACTAAAGGCTGGAGGCTGAGGAACCACAACTCCCCTTTATTCCTGCTGAAATGCAAGGAGACACTATAGATGATGTAGGAGTTTCAAAAACTTACTCTGACTTCAGGATTCAACAATCCATACATGTTGCATTTAGTCAACTGTTAAAAAAATTATGTCCAATAAGTATATACAAATGCTAGAATAGAAAAAATAGGAATACAGGTGTCAATCTCGAAAAAAAAATGCTTACTTGGAGAAGCCTAGACTTATCTACATAAAAATCATTTCCTTCTCTACTGTGCATTGTCTGATAACATCCCGTAACGGCTGACCAATTACCTAACATCCTTCTTGTGAATCATGGTGGTATTTTATGCCATCTCAGAGTCACTATTTTTCTGTGCATCTCCCATGTATTCAGAAGATATACATGTTTAAAGTGTTTCTGTTTTATTTTATAAGGGTGTGTCAGCCAATAAACTCCAAAAATGGAGGGGAAATTATCTTCTACACATGCAATAAAGTACTATCCAAATAGAAAGAAGGAACAGTCATCAAGCACCTGGCAAAGACATCGATGAGTTTTAAATTTACTTGGAAGTTAATAGACGGTGAGGGAGGAGATGCCTGTCTCACACAGATTTTGGAAGATTAATTAATCTTATTTTATAGTAATTTGCCATGACATTAACCACTAATCCTAAGCACAAAATTTCTTATCACCAGGGTATAACTGAAAACCACATTACTTCTTAACATAAACCATGACACTCTGAGACCTTAGACACCCAATCCTGACCTTTCAAGAAGTTGACCTTCTAATCCTGTAATAACCTCTATGATAACCTCTATAACCCTCTAAATCCAATACTATCCTGAATGGGCAGGATAATGCAGATTTCTTAAACCCTGACCTGGAGTATATCTGAACTTCAACCTTCAAGTTGAAACTGACCTGACTTCCAATCCTGACTAGTTCTTTTGCCCAAATCAAAAAATCTAACACCAAGTCATGAAATTTACTCCCTACCCAAACACCTAATCAGAATAACTCCTAACCTGAGTCAAAACACCTAAACTGAAACACAAAACCCAAATGCTGAAACTTTTAAACTTGATACCCAACACTTAAACATCCTCAAACAAATCAAATACAAGTGCAGAAAACTATAGTCCTGGAACACTGTCTGAATGGACACACTGTCAAAAACAAGCACAATGTGAAATTAACTCCATGAAGAACTGTGCACCAGCAAAAGGCTTCATACTAAAATTTGAAGGTTTCCTTAGATACTAATACCAGGAAAATACACCACATTAACTGTATGGAGATAATGTGCTACAATGTTGATTTATGAAAACTACTACAGTTTAAATAAAAGGAAATTCCTTCATATTATCTATTTCTTCAAATTGAGTTACAAAATAAAATGACATCAAACTCATGCTGAAGCCCGAGGTTTACTTTACAGTTTAAATATGGAACATGGCCCGCATGCAGTCTTCACACAATTATTTAATAATTTACTGAAAGTCCTACACAAAGCAGAAATGAAAGTCAGCTCTATATGAAACAATACATAAAACACAATCACAGACAACAGACATCATATTGGTGGTACTGCCTCAATAATCGAGATCTAGTAAACAATTTTATCAACACTCAATAACTAAATGACAATACACAAAATATGACATTCCAAAATTTTTGAAGATGTAATAATGTGCCATTGTCAGTAATAAAGCAATTGGGAATACAGTGTTATTCCTATGAAAATTCCAAAAGACCTTGTAAAGAAGGCTGCAGACTGATCCTAATATTCATATGTATTTTCAAGGAAACTAAATAAAGACCTTGAACATCAAGTTGCCACACTTCAACCCTAGAATGAATTGATACCAACATAAGTCTGTTAGTCATTAAAATTAAATTGTAAGTCCATAAATAAATCCATCCATATGTGAGTTTTCTAATAGATAACAGAAGGATACATTTTCAGTAAATTTTGTTAGACAACTGACTATCCACATACAGAAAAATGAACCTGGAATCCTACCCCACACCACAATTATTCAAAATAGATTAAGGTCTTAAATGTAACAGATATTTTAAACAAACTCAGACAAATATAGGAATAAATATCATGACTTAAAATTTCTTGGGTACAACCCAAGTTTTAATAGGTAACGAGGATTTTTAGACAGTTTTGTGCAGAAATGCCCTCCAGAAAGGAAACAGATTAAAGTGCCTGCGCACATTGTGTATAACTTTTGTGAGAATTTTTAAAAACTCATCAACAAAAAGAATAATTTCCAACACCATACAAATGATCAATAAGCACATCAAAGTTTTGGCCATTAATAGATATTACAGATACAAATTAAAAACACAATGTCAAACCCCATCCATAAGACCTATCTTCGATATACTCAAAGTATAAATATCTTGACATTTTCTCTATGTCTCTAGACATTTGTAACTCAATATTTTAGAACTGATGTCCAAATCTAACAGTTAAACATAAAATCAATAGTAAATTAACATAGAACATGTGCTCAATATCACATTAACATTAGGTACTTATATTCATCACTGATTATTTCAAAAAGGTGACCATTAGAGAAAAATGCTATTTAAATAGTGTTATGTAACTTATCAAACTGCAGAAAATTGGAACTGGATCATTACCTTACACCACATACCAACACTGACTCGAAGTAGATAAAAGATTTGAGTGCATGTGAAAAATAGTAAACTCCAGAAGCAAATATGAAGATAAATCTTTATGATACAGGAACTAGAAATGATTTCTTATACATGATGCCAAAAGCAAAGCAATGAAAACAGATTTTCGGCAAAGTTTTCTGCATTAAAAGACACTATATGGAGTATGATAGTCACATGCTATGACTGATGCATCTGTTAAACAGAATATGTAATAAAAACTATTATACTCAAAACCAAAACATACCAGTTAAACACGCCAATAGTAAATCAGCATATGAAAACTTAAACATTAGTTATTACCAAAATGCAACTTAAAATCCCAGTGATATATCACACTAATCACACTAGAATGGCTATAATAAAGAAAATTTTCTAAAGTGAGTATCGGCAAGTATGTATAGAAATTTAATAAATACTGCTTGTTGGAAACATGCTCAGTCTATTTCTAAAAGTTTGACATTCGTCTACTGAATAATTTAAAAATAAATTTAGAATATGGAGCAACATTTCCACACCTAGATACATACCAAGCATTGTTAAAAGGTGTTCCAATAAAACATGCTCTGGAATATTTGTAACAGCACTGCTTTAAATAATCAAAAGTAGAATTCAAAATTGCTAAGATTCATGAATTGGAATCTTATGTCATTATATAAACAAAACTACATAAAATGAATGTATGATGAAGAAATTCCAGGAGATAATATACGAATTGAAGCAGAATTCAAAAGGAAATTTGCACACCCATGTTCAGAAAAGTGCTATTCACAATAGAAGAAACTCAAATCCATCAATAGACAAACGAAAGACACACAATTATTTAGTACTCTACTGTTCTCCGAAAAATGTCGTTTCCTGTCAAATGGAAAAGCACGGCAGCTGGGAAATCTGCATAGAAATATAAAATGTGCATTGTAAGAGTTCTGTGTTTGAAATGACTGAAGAGTAAATTACTTTTGAAAGCAACTCTATGAATGACACCAGAAAATCAGACACATCATCCAACTTTGTTCTAGAGGCCAGACTCACCTGAGTCCAGTAGAAAGTTGTGGAGCAATTTCAGTTTCCTTCTCATTGAACCTAAAAATTGTTAAATATATTGAAGGTTACATGAGCACAAAACGAGTCTACATGCAGTAATAACTAGTCAACAGTAGCATGAAAGTGACACAGGACCCTTACCTGACATCACATACAAAAACTGTCACAAAAATAGTCAAGAGATTTAAATGTAAAGTAAAACAAAAGGTATAAAAACAAAGTGGATTTATCTTTTTGACATTGAACTTTAAAAACCTATTTCGGATATGACATAAAGTGCCGGGTGATTTTTATAGGAAAGGTACAGGCAGGAATGAAGGTGAGTAGGAAGGTAGGAAGAGAGAGGCAGAAGCACTTAATTCTTTAGTGGGTCACACTGGCTGTTGCCTGCAGCCTGGGATCTTGAACCAGGGGGTTCATTTAGATGAATGTGGAGCTGCTCCCAGAGTGTCCTAGACCAGCTGGGCATCAGGGCAGCCCTTCTCAGATGATTCTTCAGTACATCATTTTAACAAATACTTTGTGCATTAACATTACACATAAAGGAAGGAGAGATCAAAGAGTGAAATAAGACACCTACACAGTATATATCTGATGACTCTGCTAAACAGAATGAAGAAATATCACAATCAAATGCAAAAAGAAAGAAATTCCACAGGATACAGTCAATAGTAACATGAAAAACCATGTAAAGCTGACTAGTTATTGTGAAACTTCAAAATAAAACCCTTAAAACACTATAATGGTTATAAGAGAAAATTGTAATAAAAACGTCGGTAACGATGTAAAGGAATTAGAACCTTAAGAATTTCTTACAGAAATGTGAAATGGTTCATGATGAATAATGTTTTGGTTATTTCCTCAACACGTTAAAATTATGTGCCCCAGTGTTCTCAGTTGTTCAGCCTTTGCCTGAGATGCAGGTCACATACAGACCAAAGACCAGGCTTTGAGGCCCAGGGCACAGGGGGAACAACTCAACTGAACAGTGAAATAACATCAAGAATGACCCTGAAATTCTCGTCAGTGCACATGCTCAGAAGACCTGCGAGCCAGACTCATTAATACACCCACGTTTCACAGCATCTACAGTTTAGTGACTCCAGAAGCAGCTCAAGAATCATCATCGGATAATGAAAAAACAAAGTAAGTATATACAAAAATATCATTTACCCTTGAAAACTAACTACACTCTGTGAGCAGTCCCACAGACATCGCAAGGTCCCAGGATCAAACCTGGGTCCAGGGGTAGCAACAAATATGAACAATGAAATAAAAACAGTGCTTGTTTTGCATCTCCTCTTCCTGCCTGCCCTGCCATCATTCCTGCCTATACTTTTCCTTTTAAAATTTAGGAAAGTTTCTGACATGTCATAAGTCGTATGAACCTTAAAGTCATCATGCTAAGTTCAATAAACCAGACAGGAACCAGCACTGTGATTCTATGCATAAAAGGTTTCCAGGGTTAATACTTCATGCCGTAAAACTGTTTACTCAAATTGGTTTGAATGTAAATATCAGGACATCTATATAAAGTCTTGAACAACAACAGATGCGCACTGCAACATGCATGAACACAGCAAACATTCTGATTGAATGGAGACTATAACATAACAGGGCACCACGATGGAGTCACCTATGATTTAAATGCTCCAAGGCTGTGAAAATGAAAGGGCCCAGAAAGGAAAGATGGGTCAGAGTGGCATTAGACATGTTTACAGAGTTGGAGCATCTGGTTAAAGCTCAAGTGGGCTTATGGATAGAGGTAACGGTAGCAGCCAGCATTTTTCAGAGATGGAAAGTAGATGAAGTGGTTGTACATACTGTATATATTTGAAATGACTGGAATGTAAGTTACTTTTCAAAACGACCATGTCAATGCACCACAGAAGAGCGGAGACATCAGCTTGGTAAAAGTGGTCAAATCTTACCAGGATCCAGTTCATGCAAACTAGTGGAGCAATTTCAATATCCTCCTCATTCTCCCCAAAATTATGAGAATAAAGAAACTTGCTGAAGTGCAGACTACAACACATACTCAGTTACATTTATGTACAGTAACAAGTCATTCAAAATGTAAAATAAAACGATCCCTTCTACAGTGGATCCAAAAAGAAAACAGGCATAAATTTAAGCAAAACTTGAAAGACATGTACTCTGAAGGTTATAAAACCCTGCTAAAAGTACCTAAGGAAACAAAATGAAAAAGATTTGTGATCAGAGATGAGAAGAATGACACTTTATGGTGCACTTTATGATGGTTTTAATAAAGTGAATAAAAGATACACCATAAATCTTAGCACATGCAGCACTTTGGAAGTTCGAATCTGTGTGCCCTGGTGACCCAGCAGAGTCTAGCGCACCCTGGGCAAAGGCCACCCGCGTCTTCATGTTCTGGGTTCCAGAGGCAGAACCAGGGAGAACCAAGATGAACAACTAAACTCTCTTCTCCCCACTCTCCATGCGCACCTGCTTGCCTTCGTCCCTGCCTGCAGCTTCCCTTCTTAAAGAACCCCACTGTGGGGATTTGGTGGCCCGGGTGGCAGATACTGGTGCTTGGACACGTGAAGCACAAGGACCAATTTTCAACCTGGGGTCAGAGTTAAAAATCCAAAAATCGAAATGCGCTTCATCCTTCCCACAATACCTGGCAGGCCTGGTGGCTAAGGAGGTAAGCTAAGTCCTGGGGTGCAGAGTCCACATGCAGCTCAAGGACTGGAGTTCGCAGGTGGGGAATGTGGGGGGAGGGGTCTCTATTCAACAACTAAAATGAACTAAAAATAAAATGTTTCCTTCCTGCTGTTTGCCACATCTAAATAAAAAATCCCAGTAGCCCAAAATATAAATGTCTACAGAACTACAAGGGCTGATTAGCCAAAGTGATCTTGAGAAAGTTTCTTTTAAAGGCTAAAGACAGAACACAGATTATGTTCACCTGAGATCAGCACAGGTGTGTGTGGTCTATTTTACACAAAAGCACCAAGAACATACACCTGGGGAAATGTGTTTTTTCCACTAAGAGGATTGTTTGAATGTGGCTGTCCTGCCTGTACAAAATAAACCCCAATTCTCCATCCACACGACCCTTCCTCCAAGGAGTATGCTGTGGACTGGTAATAATTTTATATTTGAAAACCAGGACCCACTGAGGATAACCAGGCACTGCTGAGGGGCACCAGGCACTGAACTGGTGTGGGAGTCAGGCGGGAGATGGGGTGATGGTCAGGAGTGGGGTGGGAGGGGTTCAGGGGAGACTGTGGGTTTGTTTGGGGGGAGTCAGGCGGGAGATGGGGTGACGCTCATTCAATTATTCAGCATCAATTAATGCAATCACTATCCATGGGACTAGACAGAACCCAGGTTGAACTAAACTGAATCCAGGCTACATGCCTTCAGGGATAGTGGGGGGTCAAGGACTTCCCATGTCTGTCCACTGGATGACTCAGATGTAATGAGGATTGGATCCAGTAATAGGAAAACACTATGAGACCTCAAGAACACAACTTGAGGATGGCAGATCACTGGATACACCCAGTCCTCATCCACACATCTCCTAGGCTGAATAGTGTCTGCCAGCACTGTTAAAACCTGGTACTTCTAGGCAGTGTGCCTCTAACAGCCCTTCCCAGTGCTCTGTAAACCCTCCAGAACCCTAGACTGACAATGTTTTATTTAACAGTAAGTGATGAGAGAACATTTCATTGCACTATTCAGCCTAGGACTTTGGGGATAGAAAACCAATGGTCAGTTCAACTCCACAAGCATCTCACCATAGACACATCCACACATATTGAAGATGATAATACTATAGCCTAGATCATCAACATAAAAGTACACATTTTCAGTAATATGCACAATATGAAATCAACAGCACAGTAACAGGATTATGCACCAAGCAGTCACTTTATCCTAGAAATTTAAGAGTTGCTTAGCACACTAATACCAAGCAAAAACAAAATAAAACAAAGCACATCACATTACCTGGATGAGGGTAAAATAGGTTCCAACAATTGGTGAGCTGTCTTGCAAAGAGCACAGTCCACTATGTCCCCGGGACCCAGGTTCATGTCTCAGGGTCGAAGAGAACAACCAAGGTAAACAACTAAATAAAATAAAGTACTTTCAGTGCACTTTGGTAAAGCAGGTCATTCTCCTCTGAAGGAAGCAGGCCACAAAATCCTGTCATATGAATGGACAATCATTTCCTTCCTCTTGGAAATCTACTGAGTACAAACTGTCACCAATTTCCTCTTTGTTGTCTAAACTGCAAACCTTTGTTAGCAACTGTGAAAGAATTTATACATTGTAAGCTTAACTCTACAGAAAAATATAGCTCATCAGAAAAATAGAAATACTAACCATGGTTATTTTTGGCTACTGGGATTCTATATTATTTTATAACATTCAATTTTATTCTATGGGTATGCTTCCCTTTCAAAAGGAGATCATACTTAATGAAATAGTTTTGAATATAAAAATAAGATAGTATAATAAGAATGAATAACATTTCTGTTTCTTCAACATAAAGCTTGCCTGATTTACTGCTTCTTGCGAAATTGCTTAACAGGTAAAACATAAATTAGCCTATTTTCTCCTTTCCAACATCATATCTTATTTTAGGACTCAATATGAGCCATTGCTATCATTCAGATAATCAATAAAGACAAACCACAGTCTAAGCAAAAAAAAAAAAAAAAAAAGTCAAAGAATGGAAATCAAGGTTATCAAGCTTCCTGACCTCAAACTATATACTACAACGCAAGAGTAATCAAATCAGTATGGTACTATAATAAAAACAGACACACAGATCAATAGAACAGAAATGAATTCACATATATAGAGAACTAATTTGTGACAAATTAGCAAAGAGAATATAATGGAATAAGAATAATCTCTTTAGTAAGTGACATTGGGAAAACTGAACAGACACATTTAAAACAATGAATCTAGACTATATAACACTATGAAACAAGCAATTGTCCTGAGAGATGGTTTTGGAAACTAAACTTCAATAGCATGTAAACAAAGCAAAAATAAACAAATGGATGACAAAATAACAATCTTCTGCAGTCATAGAAACTAGGGTCAAAAAACAAAACACATCCTAGTGAATAAGATTATTTTCTCACAACACATCTGACAAGGGCTAATATCCAAAATACATAATTAATGCAAAATACATCAAGCAAAAATTCAATTTTAAGGGACAGAAGATCTCCTCTCTAAAATAAATCTCAGTAGAAATATTTAAATTTCCACTATATGAAGGAAGCAAATAGTCAGGCTATTTTAATATATAATTAAATCATTGCACTGTAAGTTCTACATTTTTATTATATATTGCATCATTTGAAACTACTAAGGAAATATATTTTTGCTCTAATGATGTATAAGTAGGAAAAAGGCTCATTGGCAATATCTGATTGTAAGAAACAACTTGCTTTATAAAAATAAAGACAAGGTATCAACAAGCATGTTATGATTTTAAACATCATTAATTATAAAAGAAATGCAAATTCAAAACATGACATACCCTTCCAATCATAATAAAATAGCCATGATAACAAAAATTTAAGTTAGCAAATTTGGCAATGATGTAGAGAAATTGGAATAGCCAAAATCTGGTAGAATATGCGCAAATTTCCTGAGAATTTTCAGTGCCCTAGAATCAGGGCACTGAACCCTGTCACACACCCCCAGCATGAGTCCAACACCACCAGTTCCCTGGATTTCCGGGCCACCTGGCTGACCCAGAGCCAGCGGCACATGGGGCAGGGGTTAAATGGGCGTTGGAGCACCTTGTCCCTCTTCTCCAGTCACCTTCAAGGAGTTTTTTTTGTCCTTAACTTGACCTTGAGACTTGGAAAAAATTTTGGGACGGCGCTTTCCAGGACTAGGCAGCAGGGTACTCCACGCCCCCTCCCTCACTCTGGTGCAGTCTTCTCAACAGTGGGTGGCATAGGGACACCTGTTGTCCCATGGGGCCATACACGGTCAGCCCCACATCAAGCTAGGGTGGGTTGGTAGACCCACCACAGCTTGCAAGGCCACCTTGCCATCCCCTGCATCCCCACCTCTGTGGCAGCAGGTCCATGAATCTAGGACAGACCAAGTGAGAAAGGCTCTGGTCAGGAGTCTGTACCCGGCCCCTCCAGAGTGGGGAAGAAAGGCTAGGTGCCCCATTGGCATGGGATCCAGAGCAAATGAGAACCCCCCAGCAAAGAAGGGAGACCTGAAAAATACTGGGAGGCAGCTGTCTTGGAAGGGACAGGCTCTGCACAAAATTGCCTATAGCGATGGGAAAATGGAGACACAAATTGAAAGATATTCCACGTTCAGCCATTGGAAGAATGCATAAAAATCATCAGATTATTGAAAACATCTGCAGATTCAATACAGTCTGATCAAACTTGCAATAAACAAAAAGTGTCCAGAAGAGGGGGGATTCATAGAGAGGGAAAGATGAGGAATAGACTGGTCAGGTTAAGGAGTCCCAAAATAAAATGGTCAGGTGAAAGGGTGACAAGTAGGAAAAGCGCTGTTCATTAGTTCTTTCACACAGGACACTCTCATTCTTGTTTGCTTCTTTGAATGTGGGCAGTTTGAACTAGTCCATGAATATGTCTCAGTAAAGGAGCTTTTTCTACAGTGACTTATTCTGACACTAGTGTAAAACGGCTCCAATGAGGCAAAGATCTCAAAGGAGTTAAGGAAAAATGAATTGGAAAAAACAGTTGGAATGAAAACTCAAAACTTTAAAACTTCCACCACAATTTGCCCCAAATTGCCCAAATGGGCACACTCATGTACCTCACATGGCTGGGGTGGACGAAGTGCAGACCAAGTAAAGCCTAAGTACAAGTGTTCATGACCATGGGGGGAAATCATCCATAAAGAAATTTAAAGTGCAAAACTATAAAAATTACACTTTAAAAAGAAAAAAAATCTACATGAATGTGATTTTGGTGATAACTTTTGAAACAAAAAGAATGCCAATATGCAAAAAAAATTATGAACTATAAATTAAATATTTTTACTCTATAAAAGAACTTTTTCAGGAAACCAGACATGTCTGATAACATATTTGCACTCAAAATACACAGAGGTTAAATCCACAACAACATCTTGACTGATCAGATTCAACAGACACTAAAAAAGTGTACATTGTGGCCAAGTGGGATTTATTCCTGTGGGACACAGCATGATTCCATATATGGAAGTCAATCAATGCCATACACTATGACAAAGGAAAAAGCAAAAAATTGTGTGATCATATTGATGAGGGTGAGGGGTGAGAGCTGGGACACCTGATGAAACTCAGGGTCCCTCCAGAAAGTGTGTGTGGAGAAAGCCCCATTGCCAGTATCACATGGCAAGTTTATTAGAAACAGCTCAGCAAAAACCAAGATCTGCATTTCTTGAAGAGTGATCTCCATCAAAATGGTGGTTCATAGACACCTGGAGGGGAGACCTCCCTTTGGGGAATACCCAGGGGTTATAGCTATCAAGATAGCTGAGCTGGTGTGGTTGCTTGGAGAGATTAAAGGCAATAAGGTCACCTAGAATTCTGGTGGGAGTAACTAAGGGTTGTGTCTCAAGACCCAGGTTGCGAAGGGTCTTTGCCATAAGCCCATCTATACCTAGCCAGCCAACTGTATCACCTGTTTGTATGTCTGCACACCTACTTTATAGATTTTACTCTCTACATTGTCACATCAGTATCAACAGAAGTAGAAAACACAAGATTCAACACTTATTTATGATAAAATCACTACCAAACTGGTGACTGAAGGCTCACACATCAACATAAGTAATGTCATATATGATAAGCCCACAGCCAACATCATGCCCACTGGCAGACAATGCAAAGCGTTTCCCTAACCTGGAACCAACAAGGAGGCCCTCTCTAAATCACTGCCATTCAACATTACTCTACGGGTGCCGGCTAGAGCTACAAGGCAAGAAAAGGACATAAAGAAACCCATACTGGAAAAGAAAAAATACAAATATCATTATTTGCAGGTGACCTGATATTATACCTAGAAAATCCTAGACTCCACAAAAAATACTACTAGAAACAATAAACAAAATAGCAAAGTGGCAGGAAGAAAATCACCATGCAAAATTCAATGGCATTCCAAATGCAATGAGCTAGAGGAAAAGGGAATTAATAAAGGAATTACACTCAAGGTAGCACCAAAATAGCTTAAATATCTGGGAATGAACATATTAACAAAGAAGGTGAAAGACCCCTATATCAAAAACTACAATTCATTAACAATCATTAACAAAAGATAGAGAAGACACTTCATGCTCATGAAGAGTCATTAAAAATGGCCACACCACCCAAAGCAATAACAAATTCCAGGGACATTTCTCAAGGGCATTAACAACAAGCCTCAAATAGCCAAAACTATCAACCTCAGAATAAAAAAAAACAAGGCAAAGGAAAAACACCCCCTCACTTCAAATTATACTATAATGATTAAAATCTAAACAGCATAGAAATGGAATAGAAACAAAAATAGAGACGCAGAATAAGATTAAGACCCGAGAAATAAAAATACACCTCTATGAGCTATCAATCACTTGATAAAGGAACCAACAGCATACAATGCAGGATGAAAAGCCTATTCAAATAACGATGTTGGGAAAACTGGAAAGACACCTGCAAAAAAAGACACTAGATTTCTCTTTGGCACCATACACTAACATTAACTTAAAATACATCAAAGACCTGGACATAAGACCCAAAGCTGCAAAATCCATAAAAGAAAACACGTCATGTCATGTCATCAACCTCAAAGATGTCTGAGCAAGTGACATCCAGGGCAGAACAAATCAAAAAAATAAATAATTGGTACTACATCCAACAGAGCTTCTATACAATGAAAGAAATCACACCTAAATGAGAACTGCAACCCAATCACAGAAGACATTCACACACTATACATCTGAAATACGTAAAATGCTCATAGGCAACAGAAAAAGCAGAAAACCCACTCCAAAAATGGGCAGAGCAGATGAAAAGAAAACTTTTCAGAGATGACCAACAGAACACATGAAAAATTTCCCACATCATTCAACACTAGAGAAATGCAGATAAATCTATAATGAAAACCCACCCACATTGGTGAGATTGACTGACATACCAACAACCATGGAAGTAAGGATTCAAGAGAGAGTGGAGAAAAAGAATCCTTCCAACACTGTTGGCATGAGTGTAAATTTGGGCAACCCTTTTGGAAAACAGTATGATATTCCTCAAAAAAAACCAAAACAAACAAAAAACAGGTGGACCTAGCATTTGATCCAGCAATCTCATTTCTAGGCATATACACAGAGAACACAAAACAATGACTAGAAAACATATCTGCACCCCTATGTTCACAGGAGCACAATTCACAATTGTCATGACACAGAAATAGCCTAAATGCCCGTGGACAGATGACTGGATAAAAATGCTGTGGTCTATATCCACAATGGAATTCTATGCTGCTGTTAAAAAACATGAAATTTTGCCTTTTGATAAATCCTGGAAATGGAAGTGATTGTGATAAGTGAAACAATCCAGCAAGTAAAAGGGCAGGGTGGCTTCGCTCAGATGTGGACTATAAACAAAACAAATGAACAGACAAATATGATCAAAACTCAGTTACAGAGTACAAATCATAAGACAAATACAGACTGGGTGCCCACCAAAAAAAACAATGTTTGGTGAACCTATAAACAGTGTCTGCACTACAAGATTGCCCCTGTGTGAACTCTATGGTGGACAGTGAGGTCTGACTTCCAGTAGTAACTTCCTTATATTAATAGGGTTTCCATCCAGTGTGGAATCTGGTGTCTACTGAGGTGTGACTTCTGAGAGAAAGGTTTCCCACATTCCTTACAATCAGGGATTCTATCCAGTGTGAATTCTCTGATGTACAAGATTTGACTTCCAGTTGAACATTTTCCAAATTCTTTGCATTCATGAGATTTCTCTCCTGTGTGATCTCTGATGTCTCCTGAGGTATAACTTCCTGAAGAAAGGTTTTCCATATTTATATTGATGGGATTTCTCACCTGTGTGAATTCGCTTATGTACAGTAAGATCTGACTTCCAGTTGAACATTTTCCCATTCTTTACATTCATGGGATGACTCTCCAGTGTGAATTCTCTGATGTTTAGTGAGTTGTGACTTCATGGAAAAAGCTTTCCCACATTCCTTACATTCATAGGGTTTCTCTCCTGTGTGTATTCTCTGATGTACAGTGAGGTCTGACTTCCTGGAGAAAGCTTTCCCACATTCCTTACATTCATAGGGTTTCTCTCCAGTGTGAATTATCTGATGTACAGTGAGGGCTGACTTGAAGGAGAAAGTTTTCTTACATTGTTTACATTCATAGGGTCTCACTCCAGTGTGAATTCTCTGATGTACAGTGAGTTGTGATTTTTTGAAGAAAGCTTTCCTACATTCCTTACACTCATAGGATTTCACTCCAGTGTGAATCCTCTGATGTACAGAAAGGTCTGAATTTGTGGAAAAAGCTTTCCCACATTCCTTACATTCATAGGGTTTCTCTCCTGTGTGAATTCTCTGATGTTTAGTGAGTTGTGACTTTGTGGAAAAAGCTTTCCCACATTCCTTACATTCATAGGGTTTCTCTCCTGTGTGAATTCTCTGATGTACAGTGAGCTGTGACTTTGTGAAGAAAGCTTTCCCACAGTCCTTACATTCATAGGGTTTCACTCCAGTGTGAATTCTCCGATGTTTAGCGAGTTGTGACTTTGTGGAAAAAGCTTTCCTACATTCCTTACATTCATAGGGTTTCTCTCCTGTGTGAATTCTCTGATGTACAGTGAGATATGACTTCCTGGAGAAAGTTTTGCCACATTCCGTACATTCATAGGGTCTCTCTCCAGTGTGAACTCTCTGATGTTTAGTGAGTTGTGACTTGATGGAAAAAGTTTTCCTGCATTCCTTACATTCATAGGGTTTCTCTCCTGTGTGAATTCTCTGATGTACAGTGAGATATGACTTCCTGGAGAAAGCTTTCCCACATTCCTTACATTTATAGACTTCCTTTCTTGTGTGCCTTCCCTGATGTACAGTGAGGTCTGACTTCCAGTTGAACATTTTCCTATATTCTTTACATTCAAGAGGTTTCTCTCCTGTGTGGATTCTCTGATGTACAATGAGGGTTGATTTCCAAGAGAAAGATTTCCTGCATTCTTTACATGCATGAGATTTTTCCCCTATGTGTATTTTCTGATGTTTAATGAAATTAGATTTTTTCTGTAAAAAATTACCATGTATATCACATTCAAAAGTGTCTTTACCTAATGGAGTTCTCTGAAAGTGAGTGAGATATAAGGCTTTACTGACATTATTACCATTTGGATTACATTTATTACTAGGATATTTAGGATAGCACGAGGATTTTTCAGAGATATTTTGGCTCTCAGGTTTTTCTACAAGTATCTTATCAAATTGAACAGGCAGATCTATATTCTTACATATATTAAACTCCTCAGGCATCATTCTTGAATAATTTCCCTTGCTTATACTCAGTTCAGAAATATGGATAGAGCTCAGATGACAGGTTTTTCCCAAGTCATTTCCCTCCTTATCTGATGTTTCATTCTTCTTATGTAAAACTTGCCACGAATGTCTTCCCTGGTTTTCTTCATGGGTCTCACACAGCTCATCCAATGCTAGGACATCTAAAATGACATAAAAATAACAATAACCATGAGCAACATCTAAGAATTTTTGTAGAATGCTAATAAAATTATAGAGAAGTTCTTTCTACTGTAAGAGTAAGCACAATATTTAAAATAATCAAGAAGGATTATAGATTTTTGGATATATGATTTTTCTACCTAATGAATTAATGTAACAAATTATATTAAAATATAATCTAACACCACAGATTTCTTTTCTTTACTTTTTAAATTTAATTTTTTGATTCAGGAGTAAATATTTGGTCAAAATATTCACCTTCTTTCTAGTAGATTTCAGATGAAAGTTTTCAATTGACATTTGTTTTATCTTCTTTTTCTCTCTCTGTGGCTCTTGGGTGCTGTCCCCAATTCAAGGATTACAGTAGGAAGAATTCCCTACATCAGGAAATTGATGGATTCAGGGAAGGGATATTTGTCGACTACCTATTTAGAAATAGTACCTAGGGACAAGGATGTGGCTGCTACATTTTAGTTTTTACTTCTCCCTGAGTAATGGACACAGGTATTTGTGGGAATTTTCAAACGAAAACTCTCTTGAAAATTACTAAACACACATCACTGCATTCTCCACAACAAGCACAGGAAACAGGTCCTCACTGGTGACGTTGTTGGAGAACCAACCCCAACAACCATATTTGAAAATCCAATTGTAAGATCCTAGTGATAAAAGGAGTCCTGGCTTTCTAACCTCAGATGTTTGCAGTAAGTTCCCTCACTGATATCTCACTGCTGCTGAAGAGTTATCTTATACTTGACTCCAGCTGTCTCATAATTACACTGAAACTAGTTTTTGTATTCTTTGGGTACTTGCCAAGAATTGGAATTGCTGGATCAAATAGTAGATACCTTTTTATTTTTGGAGGAAACGCCATATAGTTTTTCAAAGAGATTGCACTAATTAAATTCCCTCCAACAGTCATGGAGTTATTTTCTCCAAACCCTCTCCAACACATTCCTTTCTTGATTTTTTTGATAGAGGTCATTCTCACTGGTGTTAGGTAAATGAACTCTGGTTTTATTTGCATTACTCTTATGGTGAGAGATGTGGAGCATTTCTTGTGGAGTCTGTAGACCTTTGATGTCTTCTCCAGAAAGCTGTCTATTCATCTCTCTGCCCATTTTGGGAGGGTAAGTCATGCTTTTTTGTTAATGTGAGTTCTTTATTTGTTTTGGAGACTAAGCACTTATCTGATGTATATTATGTAAATATTTTCTCCCAATCAGGGTGGGCTGTCTTTATATTTTAGTGATAATTTCACCATACAGAAATATTTCACTTTGATATTGACCCAACTTTTTAGATTTCCTTGAGATTCTTTTGCCCAAAGTGTCACTTCTCCAAAGACATCTCAGAGGTAGTCATGAAGTAGTTTTCCTCTAAGTATTTTGTTGTCTCATGTCTTACATCCAGTACTTTGATCCATTTTATGTTAATATTTATGTATTGTGCTAATGAGTAATCCGGCTTAATTTTATTTCAGGTGGCTGTCGAAATTTTCAGCACCATGTCTTGAAGAGATGATTCAACATTCAACAGATTATTTTCAAATAATCCCATCTCATCATGATGTATCATTTTCTTATGTTCGGTTTGCCAAGATTTTTTGAGGACTTTTTGCATCAATACTCAACAGTGATCTCAATCTGTAATTTTCTTTCTTTGTGTGAACTGTCCTTGCCTGATTTTGGGATCAGTGTAATGTTAGGCTTGCAGGATGTATTTGAACATTTTAATCCTCTCTGATTTTGTAGAAGAGTTTAAGAAGTCTGGTTATTGGCTCTTCTTTGTACACTTGGTGAATTTGTTAGTGAAGTCATGGCTTCTTTCTTTTAAGGTGGAGACTTTTGATTACTGTTTCAACTTCTGGGCTTCTGATTGGTATATTTAATTAGTCTGTGTTTTCCTAGATCAGATTTGGATGTTTGGAAGAATCTTGAATTTGTCCATTTCTTCAAGATTTGTGAATTTGTTTTCATAGAGGTGTTCATAGTCATCTCTTACAATCTTTTCAATTTCTCTAATGTCTATTGTAATCTCCCCTCTTTCATTTCTGCTGCTTCTTGCTAGGGTTTTCTCTATTTTCTTCTTCATTGACTCTGGCTCACAGTCTACAAGTTTGGTTTATTTTTTCAAAGAACCAGTTCTTGTTTTCATTTTCTATTTCATTTAGTTCTGCTCCAATTTTTGCTATTTACTTCCTTTTACCAATTATTAACTTTGATCATTTTCTAGTTCCTTTGGTTGTATGTGTGTATATTTAATCTGAGATGTCTCTTGTTTTTTCTTATGTGTGTTTGTATCACTATAAATTTTTCTCTTTGAACTGCTTTTGCCATACCCCACATGTTCTGGTAGCTCTTCTCTTCATTTTCATTTGTCTCTAGGTAATATTTAATTTCCTTATTGATAAAGGAATTTCTCAGAAATATGTTGTTTTTTTCTCTGTATTTTTGTGTTTCTTCTGGTTTTGCTTTTCTGATTTATTGCTAGTTTCACACTCTTGCTGGAAAAATCTTTCTATATTTCAATCTTTCTAAATTTACTGACTTAATGTGTCCCAGGATATAGTTCATCCCTGGGTATGTTCCTTGCGCACTTGAGAAGAAGGCAAACATCATTTCTATCAATGTAGGAGACTCTTATATCTGTTAAGTCCATATGATGTATTAATTCATTTGGGGTCTTTACTAATAGATTTTTTTTTTTCCTGGATGCCCTATTATTGATCTAAGTGGGATATTGAAGTCCCCTACTAGTGTGTTGCTGTCAGTGTCTCCCTTTAGGAGTATTTACTTTTGTGTATTTAGGTGTTCCAACACTGGATTCCTATTAATGATGGTTCTTTCTTCCTGATGAATCTTGATCATGATGCAGTAGTGTCCACCTTTGCCTTGTTACCCTGTTTTGGTGATAGGCTATCTTGTCTGATATTAGTATTGGAGTTGCTGCTGTCCTTTCATACCTATTGGTTTTATATATTCTACCATTGCCCTTCACTTTCAGCCTATGCTTGTCTTTGGACTTGATATTCCCTACAGGCATACTGATGGTTCTTGATCCTGCCAGCCTCTTTGCATCTCTTGATTGAAGAGTTCAGTCAGTCCACTCATATTTATTGTGGATATTGATATGTAAGACTTTATTGCTATCATCTGAACTTTAGTTTTGTTTCTTTAATATTTCTGCTAATTCTTTCCTTATTGATGTTTCATTTAAAGCTATGTGGTTTTTCATGGTGAATCTCATTTTTTTTTAAATCTTTCTATCTATGCATCTCTAAGATTAGGTTTTTATGGCTGTTTTTCATCTCTAATTTAATCCAGGCATCATTAAGTCTTTTCTGAGATATTATTATAACCTGTTTTTCTTCTCCCTTCAGATTTTTTAAATTCTCTTCTGATGATCCTGTCTTTTCTTCTGATTCTATTTTCCTGATTGTCACCATTCTCAGGTTTGCTTTCCCTGTTTAACATTTCACAAAGCTATACCTGGTTATAGAAACATCCATAAATTTTAATTTATCACTGAAGACTTTTATTTCTTAATTACTTGAATGATAATTTTGCAGAGAGTACTTTTGACAGGAAGCTTTTATCTTTTACTATTTTGAGTATGTCATTCTACTATCTTTTGGTTAGTAAATTTTTGCTGAAAAGTCTAAATTTTTTCTGAGATACCCTAATGAGTGTACCTTTGTAGGTTATGTTTCTCTTTCTGCCTTTAGTGTTTTTCTCAATTGTTGGATTTTAAGAATTTTACTATGATGTGTGTTGGTGTAGGTATTTTTGCATTTAAGAGTTTGGGTAATCCACCAGCTTCCTGACTTTTATGATTAGCTTTTTTGACAGGTATGGGAAATTCTCTATTACTTATTTAAACAAAATGTCTGCTCCTTTCTCCCTCTCCTCACCACAGGAGATTCCCATTATCCTTATGCTTTATATTTCTCAGAGGATTTTTTTTTTTTTCCAATCTCACTTCTCTCCCCCCTTTTATGAGAGCAGCCTCTATCTTTATCTTGAATTTCAGGGATTAATTCCTCTGAGATTGAGCCTCTTGTTGCTTTCCATGTTTTCAATTTTATTTAGTGTGGTTTTCTTTATTGTCTTGATGTCTTTGGTGAAGTAGTTCTGATAACATCACTTTTCTGAGATCTTGTATTTGCTCTTGGACACTTACTTGTGTATCCATCAGGACATTTCTTATCATTCAAAAATATCCCGGTGAATTCTTTAACACATAGTGTCTCATTGTGTCTTTAGTGATTTCCTCTTTGGGGAGACCCTGATGTCTTCCTCTTATTGAGCCATTCATGTCTGTTTAGTTCGAACCTAGACTTTGAATGTCCTGCCTTTATTGCTCTATCCTGCGCATGGGTCCTGGTCAGTCAACACTGGGACTTCTCAAATCATCTCACTAGACTTAAGTTAATAAATTCCAAAATTGGCATGCCCTGGTAGAGTAGCAGATTGGTTAGCTTTCTTCCCCTGAGAGCACAGGCCACATATGACTAGCACCCAGGTTCAAGAACTGGGGCAGGGATGAAGAACAAGATGAACAACCAAATAAAGTGCTTCTTCCTCCTCTTTCTCTCTGTCTGCCTGTCTCTGCTTGCCTTCATTCCTGCCAGCAGTTTCCTTTAAAAACTGGCAATTTACACCTCAACAGTATTATCTCTACCAGATAGTATATAGACCTACTAACACATGTCAAAATGGAAAAATGACCATCTTAATCTTAAGATCTATCAATGTCATCACATGATATATTATTATACAAGTGCCTACTGAGATCTTTTCATAAAATACCCCCACTTTTCTTTCATTTTTCTCATGCTGGTTCAACTTCTTTGTGACTCATTTCAATATTTAACATGTATGTTTGTTTCATTTCCCTTCCTATAGAGTGTAAGCACTATAAAAGGACAGTCCTTGGTTTTTATTGCTATTCCCCACAACTACAAAAATGACCATGACTAACACTTCCCAATTAATATGCTGAAACAGCAAATATATGAATAAAGGCCTGAAAGAAATCAGTTCATGACAGAAGGAAAGGAGGGAAAGTGAAAACTCAAAGTTAGGATCCAAGAAAGAGTTCCAAGAGAAGGCAGGTAGGGGTTAAAACCTAAGAAAATATACAGCCATTGAAAAATGAGGGTGGGGAGGATTCATTAATGAGAAACATATTTGTAGACTGAATAATACATGAGTCTGATACACACAGACTAGCTATCCAAGGGACTGAATCTGAGAAAAAACAATGTTGAAAATAGATCAGTATGGTAAGTATCTGCTGGGCTCTCCTCTTTGCAGCCTCCTTGCCCAGCAACATTGACTCACCTGACAGGCTTTGGTTTGGGGGTTCTGCTACTGTCCATGGTTCTTCTCCTAGTTCTAACCTGGTAATCAACTCAGGTTTGGTAATGGAATGCCCTGCTGAGAAGAAAAATGTAAACCTTTTGTCAAATTGTTTGCCTTTCATAATATCTGAAGAATGTTTAAGATTTGTACATTAAAGAGTCAACTTAAACCTTTGATTAGAGGCATAGATATTCTTGACCTGGAATCAGAAATCTAAATATCAGTTAATTTCATAAACAGCTGTACATTCACCATGCAGAACACAGTACTTGCCTCTGGCACTCGCTGGGGACTGTCTCTCACCTGCTGACACCAGGCTGCAGTACGTCTCCAGCATCACGTCCCTGTACAGGGCCCTCTGAGCATCATTCAGGTCCTGCCACTCCTCCCAGGTGAACTTCACAGCCACATCCTCAAATGACACCATCCCCTGGAACAGCACAAGTCCCTTCAGTACAGCTCATCTGCCTGGGGCCTAAGAGTAGGAAGCCTGGAACTTTACTATCTGTGTGTAGTTTTTCTTATATTGGAACATCATGTGTTTCTAGAATGTGAGACAGCTAGGCTAACTTTACACACCGCTTTAAATGGGACAGTAATTGTTTTTCATATTTCTTGACCACTCATAATTGTAATATAAATGCTAATTTTGTCCCATTTTTAATAAATTGGGGTCATCTTTAACATGGGACAAAAGGGGAAGTTGAGTTGCCCTGGGACCAGGCTGTGGGGGGGTACCCAAAGGCAGCTGCTCCTTCTTCCCCATTTGATCAAGACCCTTGTACTGCTGACTGAGGTGGGCCAGGGTGGCTGCTGCTATCGTCACCCCCAGGAGAAAACAGGAGCCACAGGAAGAGGGTTTCTCCACACGACACACACACCTGTCTCTTCAGAGGGGCAGAACACCGCAGCCTGGCTGAGTCACAGGTATATACTGTGGGGGTTATCTCTGGCGTGGGATGGTTAAAGCAGCATGTGTTTCAGGCAGGACACTTAGAGTGGAGGTTAGAGAGGGGCCAGATTTGGTTTCCTCCTAAGGTGCCAAGATTCCTTGTACTGGCCTCGGCCATTTGTATAAAGTCCCACTGGACCACACATCACTACCAGTAGGTTGAGCTAAGTTATTTGAGGCAGCTGATAATTTCTAGGAAAACAGCTTAAGCACACCGAGAAACGGGAGTGCGGTGCAGCAAACACTGAGAAGTCCAGTGGGTGCTACTAAAGGAGACACAGGAATGAAAAGAAATAAAGGAAAGTCTGCAAGGAGCTCATCACATGCACAGAAACAGAAGAAACTTGTATAATTGGTCAGTGCATCCTCAAGAGAGCTACACTTGTGAGGCAGTTGGATACATGGAATAAAGAAAAATTTCTGTGTCTGACAGATGGGTAAAGAATTTTTCTGAAATGAGCATAAAACCTGTAGACTTTCAAGACTTGTGATATTGTAGAAGTTTTTGTCTTCCAGGAAGTAGAGCACCTACCAAGAGAATAGTTTCTTCAAAATATAAGGAGAGAACCAGCCTGTGTTAGAACTGAGCTTCTATTTGTCAGTGCACCATGACTGGTTGTCTTCCAAGACAACAGGAAATTAATAATTTCTACCTTTCCCAGGCAGGAAAATGAGTTTTCAATAATAACAAATAATGACACTAAATGGAACCTCTCCTCTTCTACCTCAAGGTTCTCATCTTCTGAGAGGGGAAACTGAGGCCCTGGGAAAGGCAATCCTGTGACCTTCATAGAACAGTTAGTTCAGCAGAGAGAGACGCTCAGCTGGGATTCCCAGTTACACATCCTCCATGCCACCTGCCCAGAAACTGAATTTGTGTCAAATGTCTTATGATCAATAATAAAACTGTTGACACACAATCAAGAGGGCACTTTGCTACTTCATCTCTCTGAAAACAAATAACTTAAATGTATTAAAATAGATCCTGAGTCCCTCTCTCAAACTTTAATGCTCTAACGCCTGCCTGTGTAGCCTCCATATTTTGTACCACACTGGTGCTTAATAAATGCTGAATGTCCCTCCCAAAGGACCACACTGATAGGTGCCATTCAGTTTCTCAGCCCCGGGTGGAAGAATCCCACCTTCTTTCATTGCTATTGTTTTTGATGAAGTTGGCTTCCTTTATCCACATCAGGCATTAGTTAAAGCCCTAAATAAAATCTTTGCTTCACCACAGTGTCCCTTTATCTCCAGACTTAGTCATTATATGAGTGTCCACAGAGGAAAAGGGCAGAATGGAGGTTAAAACAGTAAGAGGCAAAATTAATTAACAAAAGAGATGAACAATGCAATTGAACAAGGGAGAGATAGGTCCAAAAGGCAAAAACAAATCATCAAAATATTTCCTCAGCAGCTGGTCTATTTAAGTTTTTTTTTGGCGGGGTGCGGGGGTCATCTCCCAACCTGCCTCATCTTCCCTTTCTTCCAAAGAGGATGGCTCTTTCTCACTCTTGGGACTGCCTTTTCTTTTTCCTTTTTCTTCACAATAAAACTTTTCCTACCCCTGAACACTTTGAGTATCACTGAAATTCCTTTTGGAGACTTTAGCTCAAGAAACTAAGCCACAGGCCATGGAAGGAACATGCAGGTGAGGAAAGGAAATGGACTGGGACTCAGGAGGCACCCAACCTCTCTTGGGAACAGGCTTCTGTGACCACAGTGACCACTGGCTGAAACCAAGCCCAGGCTGGTGACCCATTAAACCTGAGGCCCACACTCAGCACCCCTTCTCATCCTCTGCCTCATCCAGCACTTCTGGAGCAGGGTACCAACAATTCCCGATATCAAAGAGAGGCAATTCTCCTGGAAAGTCTCCCCTCTCTTGGGAACTCTGCCTGCTCATAATTTCTGAGCCTTTTCAAAATGTCTGAGACTTTCTCAATCTCCCTTTGGCCTCAGCACTCAGAGTTTAAGGTGAGCTGACGGATGGCCAGAGGGAGTCCCTTCACAAACATCTGCAGGTGAGCACATAGACAGGCCATAAGCACCTGACATGACTCAACAGGAATTCAGAGCTGCACAGGCTGGTGGTTTCTGTGGGTGCCTGTCAGGGCTTACTGGGGTGGGCTAGGGGTGTTGGGACTGAGTAGAGAATTCCTCTTTGCTTCTGGTAACACAAATAAATGCTAGATCAACACAAAGTTAAAGAACTTTGCAAAGTTGAAAAAAAAAGAGTCTTTTCTGTCATAAACAGTATGTGGTCAAAGGAGAAATCTAAGGTGCTGGGTGGGACAATGAGGGCTGTTAGTTGTAAAACAAAATGTGTCATGGAGTGTGAGAAGTTTTAAGTTAAGGTGTTGAAAGACCAAAATTGGCTACCTAAGATTACTTCACCAGAGAAATATTCATGGCAGTGAAATACAGCCCCCCCTCAATGCCTACTTACATTTCTGTGTGGATTCTGTCACTGAAGATTAGTTGTTAGCTCAATATGCTCATGTAATAAAACTTTTGTTATCTTACATTTTACGGTCATGAAATATTACTTAACTCCGGCCAGTTTTTGCCATCCCAAAGCCCTATTTTTGACTCAAGGAAATGTGGGCATCTTAGGGAAAGAGAAATATTATACTAGAAATAATCTACCTTTGTAGTTCCTAAAGAATGACTACTTATACACCTGGAACTTTCTGTTAGGAATAAAGTTATAAAGAAAACCCTACATCTCCGAGGTATTTATAATCCTTTTTGGAGAAAAAAAAAGTATAAATACATGCCTCCAATGTTGTGTAAGAGAAGATATATTAGAAACATGTTCAATGTAGACTGGATATAAAAAAACAAAACAAATTGAGCTGCACTTCACTGGATACCCAGAGGCTTTGCTCTTCTATGTGAACTAAATGCACTCATGAATGTGAGGCAACACTGGTTATGAGGGTGTAGCCAACAGCTGCCTTAGTAATGGAGCTACAAAGAACACTCTGTTCAGACTGAGCACTTCTTGGCTACAACGAGAAGACAGTAACAAGGAACTATTAAGTTACTCTACCTTTATACATATAACCTAATTTCAGCAACACGAATTATCTTATATGATCACAAAGAAGGAGCTTCTAAGAGAGACAACTAAAAACTGCTCAATAAACTCACAGCAGAGAGGGAGCCCAGAGCACAACGTTGTGTTAAGCACCACAGTAGCTCAGAGACCAATGCAGATTGCACTTGAAGGAACACCTGAGATCAATGAATTGGTGAGACTGATGGCGACACCAGAAATAAAAAACTTGAACAGACTGGTGACCAACACAGAGATTGATGGACAAATCAAACTTCTCCACACAAAAAAAACACAAAAAAAATCCACCAAAAAAAGAAAAGGTACAGACATGAATGGAAAGTAAGCAGGCAAGCAGGGAGAAAGAGGAGGAAGATTTTGTTGGTCTAGTTGTTAATCTTGGTTGTTTCTCCGGGTTCTGTGTAAACTCTAGGCTATCAGGGTGTGTCTCTACCAAACTCTGAAAGATTTAAAACCTATCCTTTTAAAACTTTTCTAAAATACTGCTAAAAAATGACAAACTTTCAAGCATATTTTATGGGGTCAAAATTACTCTGATTTAAAAACCCAACACAAACATCATCCATAAAATGAAATTATAGAGCAGTATCTCTAATACTGATAGACAAACCTAACTAAAATACTTGCAAATTAAATATCACTCATTAAAAGAATACACCATAGAAAGGAGGATATATTCCAGGATTGGAGGATGGTTAACACAGTCAAGGTAAAGAAGGTTACAGATGACAGGCCCACAGCAACATCACACTCAATGGGGGGGGAAAAAACTTTCCCTCGACAACACAGAGGAAGGCAAGAACTACCAATGCTGAGTGCAGTGCTCGAGGTTCAGGTCAGCACCATGAGACAAGAAAAAGACATAAAAACTATCCAAAGTGGAAATGAAGATATAAAGTATCATTATTTACAGATTACATAATATATAGAATCCTAACAACCCCAGTAAATATATATTAGAAGTAAAAAATTGAATACAGTAAAGTGGCAGGCTACAATATTAATATACCATGTTCTGTTGCATTTCTATACACTAATAAACTAGTATAAGAACTCAGTAAAATAATCCCTTTTAAAACTGCATCAAAAGTAATGAAATAACTAGAATAAAATCAATGACATTAAAAACTTACACACTATAAGCTACTGTTACGAAGAAATGGGAAGATATTTTGTGATCATGGATTGGAAGAATTAAAAATTTAAGAGGGTCATATTACTTAGAGCAACAGATTTAATGCAGATCCTTTCAAAATACCAAGATGATCCTCACAGATAGTACAAAAATCCTGAAATTTGGAACTACGAAAGACCCCAAATAGCACATAACAATTCAGAGATAAAAGAACAAAAATTGAAGTCTCCTGACTTCAACCTAACTACTACAAAGAATCAGTAATCAAATCAGTGTGGTACTGTAATAAAAAGAGACACACACACATATCAACAGAACAGGCCAGAGAGGTTTGAAACAAACCCACGAATAAAAACAACTCGTATCAGCCAAGATACTCAAGCCGGGATACTCCCCGTCATCTACCACAGCAGCGTTTAGGTCCACAAGAAGGACTTACGTGTAGCTCCCGCTCGCGTGCACCTAGACCACGTTACTGAGTGCACTTTCCGCCCGCTCCGGCATCTCAGCGTCTGCTCGTCTTCACCCTCACACGACACTCACTCCATCGCACAGGACACTTTCCGCCTCCTGTGTCCTGAGTGTCGGCTGCTCCCTCACCCGCACTCCTGCTCGTGTCCTCCTGTGTCTTCACTCTGTCCTGACCCCGGACCCACCTTAGTCACATCCACAGGGAGACAGCAAGCGCCGCGTGCAGCGAAAGGACAGGAACTTCCGGAACAAGAGGCCTTGGAGCTGACTAGCTGTGAATTCTCGCGATGGCCGCCATTTTGCGAGACTACGTTTCCCAGAAGCCCCTTCTCGTGCTCCCTCTGGAGCTTCCGCTTCCGGTCGACAAAGACGCTCTGGCGGAAATTGAGGGACGACTCGTACGCATGTGACGGTTCCCAGAGTGGCACTTGACGGGCCAGAGACGTTCCACGCTGCCAGTGTGTGCCAGACGTCTTTCCTCGACATCACCCTGCGGTCTTGTCGCCTCAGCAGGTGGCCGGACCGAGGTCATGGCTGTCCCAGGGGCCCGGTACCGGCGAACGTGCATGTGCCCCTGTCTCCTCAGTTGGCTCTGGGACGTGTGTCTCTGAAAAGTTTTATTGCAGAATGTGAGCCAGATTACCTTTGTTCCTAATTCTTTTTTCCTAAGTATTGAATTCTTTTAGAAACTCGTGTAAATGAAATTATTTTGTTTTAAGGAAAGGAGACGGCAGGAATGAAGGTGGGCAGAAGCAGGGAGGGAGGAGGAAAAAGCATTTTAAAAATATTTTAATTTAGTTGTTCATTTTGGTTTCCGCCGATCCAGACCTGGGATGCAAACCCAGGTCCTTGGGATGTATGTGGACGCTTCTGGCCAAAGGTGGCTGACCAAACAGCTCCCTTCTTAGCAATAGCCCACTCCTCAGGCTAAAGGAGGAGTATAAATTTTGTCGTATAGTAATCAGTGAAGCTTTCTCTGTTTTTACTTTTTTCTCTAATAAATCTATGACCTGCACTTAACATCTCAATAATTCTTCCTTGAACTGTCGGTGCTGAGCCCCAAGCTACTCCAGCAACATAGTCTCATCCTTAGAACCTGGCCTCACCCTGTGTACACCCAGCTGTCTGCCTCCACCTGTGGACCCCACATCTCCAGGAAGGGCTTCCAGGACTGCGCCCTGAGTGGGCATCCAGGTCACTGTTGCCACTCACAAGGCCAGCTCCTGGACCCCGGAGCTGACCAGGGACAGGCGGCCTGCTCTGGAGGCTGTGATGGCCTGGCTGTGAGACCACACAGGCTCATCAAGCCGCCCCTCCTGAGGCACCATGGGCAGGACTCCTATGGAGCAGGTGAGAGAAAGACGGCTGCTGCAGACCCAAGACACACCCAGAACCCCAGCCAGGGCAAGGTGGACATTGCTTGGACTCAGTGGGCAAGGTGGGGGTTCAGGAAGTAGAAGGGGACCAGGAGGGAGCCAGGTGCGCCGACACACAGCCATGTGGTGGGTGAGGGCAGGAACCGCCTCTCCATCCTAACGTCCATGTGCGCTGCAGCCTGTGACCAAGAGCACCCGCTCCCTGTTCATTTCTCTGCACAGCACACGGTTACCACCAAGGAGCGCTCAGGACACAGCCTGGGTGTCTGAGATAAGACTGCGATGGAAAATATATGTGCGCTAAATATTGGACAGTCAGGTCAAGAATACTGTTGAGACTACTCTAGATACACTCTTACTTATATGCTCTTATGAGAGTTTATATAAATATTAATATTCCTATGCTGCCGGAGTAAGATACGACCACACAAATATTAGTTGCAAGTTACACACAAGCTTTATTACTCACAAGTTCCTGACGCCTGTGTTCAGCTTCAGAGGGCCCCATGGTGATCTTCTCTCGACCAGTGGCTGCAGCGATGAGTTTTTACTGACAGAGCTGAGTGTCCGGCGGGATGCCAGTGAGCAGTTGCTTCCAGCCAATCACCACACAGAATGTCATCGGGTCTACGGTGGAGTCTAGGCAACTGACCTGCTTGAAGTGGGAGCCCTTTTAAAGTTTGAATCTGCAGGCTATCAGTTGGGGACACTTGGGGATTTGTTATCACATCTTAACATTCACACTTTAACACACACAGGTGTGTCAGGACATTGCTGACGTCTTATCTATCACTCAAATAGAATTACTATCTTTACTAATCAGAAGCAAGGCTCCAGACAACTTTAAATATGTTTTTTCTGAGTTCGTAATAGTAACATAGTATTGCATCAGAATATTTCAAATACCTTCAAAATAATATTATAAGACCTGGGATGCCAGTCAGGATGGCTTCTCTGTGAGACCCTAAGGGGCATTCTTCTGGAGGGGGTCACCGGGGAGGGGAAGGCACCCACTGTAGTGAGAACCCACGTGCGTCCTCCCACCGCTCCCTCCAGAGGTCCAGGTGGCACCACGTGGGCCAAGCAGGTAGGTGGCGGCAGGTCTACTGCTGCCAGGCAGGAGGAAGCTTTGTCTTAAAACATAGTCACAAAATTGTCCCTAAGTGTCATGAATATTTGTGAGTAAAAACGTGTTTTTCAAGGTCATTTTGCATTCCTGGGGTCAAAGGGTCTGCAGGATTGGGGGACAGGGGACATAGGGACACTTGTGAAATTGTTCTTGACAGGATAAGGGCTCCCAGGAAGGCTTAAGTAATGCCATTTTAGTAAATGGCAGCAGCTCCAAGCCCTACATCTTGTTGCCCTGGAGCAACTGGAAGCCCACCCTGCCTTCTACATCCTTAAGACAAGCTCCACCTGCTAATAATAGAAGCCTTCTCCTTTGAAAAGAAACAAACAATAGCCCCCCAACCCTCCCTCCCCAGGGCTGGTGCCTTCCTTTAGAGCATTAGCCAGCTCTGAACCTCCAATAAACACGTATGGATTCTCAAAGCATTTCTGGGTCATTCTTCCCACGTCTAGAACAAGAGCCTCTCCCAACCTTCTGGGGGAAACTAATATTTTAGTGCAGAAACCTGGGTGTTGAAGAGTAGTTTGTGGCCGCTCTGCAGATGCTCCACATCCACCACAGCAGAACAGCGGGTGAGTGCTGGGAACGGGCTTGTCTCTGATGGCTCAGCTGTTCCAGGCCACTGGGCCACAGTCACTGAGACCATCGCACTGGAAAATCCCCACACAGGGTTGAGGCATCACAGCTTTTAGCCCCCCATTCAAGAAGATTGGGAATGAAGGTCACCTCCTCCCCCTCGTCACTTGCCCACTCGGGGCAAAGCAAAGTGAAGGGATGCTTTTCCTTTGTTTATCCCTCACAAACTCCAGCTCATCTCCCACCCGCTTGATTGAAGCAGTCTGTAACCAGAGACTCGTCTTCTTTTAAGCAACTGAGACAGTTTGAGGCTGTTTTGCCTTTAACTTCATCCATCCATAAGTCTCTTCTGAGATGTTGTCAAATCTGATTTTCTTCTCCCTTTAGTTTTTCTTTTGTTCTCTTCTGAGGGTCCTGTCTTCCCTTCTGATTCTATTTTATTGATCATCATGAGTATCCTGTTTTCCCTGTTTCAGAACTCTTCCCACATTTCATGGAAGATGGGTCTGGTATTGGAAAAAATCCATAAAATTTGGTTTATCATTGAAGACATTTCTCCATCATAGCTGAATGATAATGTCTCAGGGAGGAGTATTTTTCACTGGCAGTTTTTATCTTTTAGTATTTTGAACATGTCATTCCTCTGTGTTCTGGACTGTGAAGTTTCTGCTGAGAATTCTGAGTCTGATGGGTGTATCTCTGTAGATTATGTCTCTGTTGCTGCCTGAGCAGTTTTATCATTGGACTTTAAAAATTCTCATACAGGAGACAAAAGGACTGAAAGTTGTCACTTTCCAGCCAAGCATGAGAAATGGAATGTTTTGCAGTCTGAAGCAACACCAGAGGCTGTTTAACTCCCCTCCTGTTTAACCAGCTCGAGGACTTTATCCCCACCCCTCTGCACTCGTCTAACATTCCAGCCCATTGACTCCCTACCCCTAAATCAACAGTTCAGCCAGATGCCTTGTCAGTATTTCTCCTCTAGCCCTCTCCATGCTAGTCAGTGACTACCCCCTTAAAAGCCCTCTCTCACACTGCTTCCCTCGGATTGCTCCTTCTCTCTCTTCTTAGAAAGACGATAAAATCTTGCTTAAGAGTCCAAGGGCTCCCTTGTCTCTGCCTCTTACTGCCAAACTGGCTTACAAATTCTACTATGATTTGTCCTGCTGTAGGTCTTTTTGCACCTAGGAATTTGGGTTTTCCATCAGGCTCCTGGAATTCCATGATTATTTTTTGTGACAGGTATAGGAAATCCTCTATTCTTTTAAAAAAAATGTTCTACTTTTTCTCTCTGTACCACTGGGGATTCCCATTCTCTTTGTTCTTCTCATGGTATCTGATATTTCTCACATGGTTTATTTGGGGTTTGCTCCTTTTCCCCTGATCTCATTTCTCCACTTCCACGACCACTGCCTCTATGTTTTTGTCTTCAGTTGCTGAGATTCCTTCCTCTGAGACTGACTGGAGTTTTCCACAAGAGTTTCAATTCATTGAAACATTATTAATATCTAGCATTTCTATATGAGAATTCTTTACATCCTCAAATTCTTTGTGGAAATAGTCCTGATAATTTATCACTTCTTTTCTGATGTTCTGTATTTTCCTGTGGGTACTCAATTTTATCCTGCAGATCATTCTGTTTTTTTTTTTTTTTCATAAATATCACTGAATTATCTGTAATTCATATTGCCCCTTTCTGTATCTTTTAATCTTTTCTTTGGGGAGCTCCTGATATCTTCATCTCATTGAGCCATTCACGTCTTGTTTGTACTTAAATTTTAACAGCTTGCCTTCACTGCTCTACCCTAGGCATGGGGGCTGGTTAGCAGTGTAGGGCCTCCTCTGGTCATCTCAATAGATTTGAGTGAAAATTCCAAATTTGTATTTCCAATAGTGGTAGCTGTACCAGATTGTATATGTACCTATTAACTGCATGTCAAAATGTAAAAACAGTCACCTCAAACTCTAACAATGTAATCATTTGATATATTATCACTAGTCAAATGCCTACCAAGGAGTTTACCTAAAACAACAAGTCCATTTTTCTCATGTTGCTTATTTCATTTCTCTTTCTACAGAATGTAGGCACTAAAGGACAGTCTTTGTGTTAGGTATGTTCATGACGAAGAAGAGTTCACATAATAAAGACATTAATTCTCCAAGTAATATTTGATAACTTTTACTATAAAGAAAAAGTGCATTCTTAGATATAGGCAAACTCATGGGGAACAAGTGAAAAATTAAACAACCAAAAACAGACAGAGGGTAATAGACAAATCCAGGTCCACCCCTGCAGGAATCAGCACAGACTGGCAGGCCCTGGTGGCACAGGTGTGAAGTCCACACTGGGCACAGTTCACACACAGGCCCAAGGACTGAGGGTCACAGTCTGGGGATGAGTGGGGGGCAAAGAGAAACAACTAAAATAAACATACATAATGGATATTTCTTCTCTCTTCCTGTTTGCCTTCCTTTCTCTTAAAAAAACAATTGTAAGGTTAAGTAACAATTTCTTATCTTACAATTTCATAGGCTGCAAAGTCCACGATTAAAATACAATGCAATCCAGCTCCTGGCATGGACCCCACTCTGGGCCTGCAGATGGCAGCCTACTTGTTGAGTCCATAAGCGATGGAGGGGAGAGATACCTTTCTAATACAATCGGGCCACCAGTCCTGTGAGGTGAGGGATGCCACCTGGGACTTCATGCAAACACGATTGCCTCCCACAAGCCCCACGGCAAATCCACAGGGTTAAGGGCCTGTGAACACGCCAGGGCCACGCATTCCGTGCACAGCACTCCCCGTGGTGCCGTCAGCAGCGCTGCAGGACCCGCTGCAGGAGAGCGCACACGGGCGGGTGTGTGATCTCTCGAGCTTGCTGTGACCAACACGTGAACACATGTGGCGGGTTTGCTCCTAAGTAGCACCTCTAAAAATTACATTTGGCCACCACGTTTCCCTATACTATAGTCTCTCTCAACACTCCACAGAGAGAAATGTTTGCCACACCCTGGGGGAGTTGTGGTTGATCTGCCACCTCTGCTCAGTCACAGACCACATGCATCCCAACCCAGGTTCATGACCCAGTGCTCGTGGAACCAAGATGAGCAACCAAATAAAACTTCAAATGCTTCTTCCTTCTCTCTCTTGCAGCCTATCTGCCTAGTCACCTTCATTCCTAGCTACAACTTTCCATTCAACAACAACAACAAATGACTCCTTCATCTAAGATGCTGTGTAACACTGAAAGGAAATAAATGAAATTGGGCCCATGAAGGATAGGTAATATCAGTGAGATAGACACCATAAGTAAATAGAAACTCAACAATAGCAAGAAGCCGGACGAGAAAGCTGGTAGAACGGTGATCTGTGTCATCCAGCGGCTAAACCGTGGATGAGTGTTCCTTACGGTGCCTGGTACTTAAGTAGCTACCAGCACTTAGTAACGTGTGATTCTTATTCAGTCCATAAGGCTACACATGGGCTTAAAATTTTAGAGAATGAGGCAGATGACCAGGGTTGATCAACTACTAGCCACTGACTTTGTTAGAAAACTACAGGAAAATGAGGAGGTCGAGGGGAGAAAAGACCAGATTTAAAGCAGGGATGCAAGGTAGTGAGAGTCTAGAAATGTGGGATTTTATAAAACTGGGAAGCTCTCAAACCATCCCTCTTTTTAACTTTTATGTTTAAGGTAGAGGACATTGCCTATTGCAGTTCCACCAGATGAAAACATAAAATGAGAACTGCTTTGGGTTCAGGAGTAATCAAACTCAACTCTGCAAGTAAGACACGATGAGAACAGCCCTGATAGCCACAGCTCAAGGCCGTGAACGGTCATGTTGGCCCACAATCAACCGTTTCAGCTGCATAAGATGGCGAGAGGACTAATGATGAAATGCTTTAGAAAGGACTCATGTTTTAAGTGAACATGTGTGTGTGTCAGTATAAAGAGGTGGCAGAGGCTCAGGACAGGAATCCTGTAACAGCAGCCAAGCCACTGAGAAGAGCATGTTTAGTTTTGTGCTGGGATCATTTTATTCTTTATTCTGCTTTTATTGAGCATAATGGAAAAATAAAAGGATATATATTCAAGTGTACAACATACATGTGAGTGTGTATACACACATATGTATGTATCATTTTTACAGGAAAGGTGCAGCAGGAATGAAGGCGAGCAGACGGGGAGGCAGGCAGCTAGAGGAGGAAGAATTGCTGTATTTCATTTAGTTCTTCATCTGGTTGTTGACGCCCAGCCCTGGGACATGAACCTGGGTCCTCGGATTGTTATGGATTGTGCTAGCTTAAGGTGGCTGATGAAACTGCTGTCCACCAGGGCTTGCCTCCATGTGGATTTTAGATCATTACTATTATCAAGCTGCTTAGCAGATCGGTCCTCTCATAGTCTCCTCTGCTTGTGTGTGAATGTGCATGTGTTGGTGAGAACGCTTCAGATCAACTTAACCCAATTACAACTAAATAATATCATTACCTACAGTCTTACAGCCACCCTGCTGCACATACTCTTTAAAAGGAAAAAAAGGAAAGTGTAGGCAGGAGTGAAGGAAGCAGGCAGGCAGGTGGGAGAGGATGAAGCAGCATTTAGTTTTTCATCTTGGCTGCTCCCGGGTCCCGAGTGCAGAACCAGGGACCTTAGAATGTACATGGACTGTACCAGGTGGACTAAAATACTAGGCCACTAGGGCAGAGATTCATCAAACTTTTAAAGCACTAATAGCCAATTCTTTTAGATCTTTTTTCCAAAATAATGAAAAGAAGACAAACTTTCAAGCATGCTATAGAGTCTGATTTCAAAATCCAGCAGAAACACCAGCCAAAAGTGAAATTAGAGAATATCACTGGTGAATATTGACATTAAAACCCTAATCAAAATACTTGTGCATTAAGCACAACCACTCATTAAAAGGATAATACATCACAAAAACTAGGCTATACCCTGGGAAGCTAATATGGTTAAGATATGTAAATAAGTAAATGCAATAGAGTAAGAATGAAAGACAAAAATCGTTATTTCAATAGCTGCAGAAAAAGCATTTGAAAAGATTTAACAACATTTAATGTCTAAAAAAAAACCCTCCAAAAAGACTGCTGACATAATGTAACTAACACAGTGAAGGCTGCAGATGACAGGCCACAGGCACAGACGCCACAGGCACAGACTCCACCGGGAAGGAAAGCTCCCCCCCCCCCCCCCCCCCCCCCCCCCCC